>VZTL01019789.1:0-20402 GCA_013400535.1 Scopus umbretta | reverse complement strand
GAGCAGGCAATAAACATGTAAGATTGCCTTTAGTTTGCACTGATTTTTTTTCTGCCCAGGCATCCTACCTCCAAGGGGAGACTACTCCACAGTGCATAGGAACTCTGTCATGCTGGGATCCTTATCAAAGGGTGTCTGAATTTTCTCCCAGATTCCAGTTTTTAAAGAGTGTACATGAAACATACAGCAATTTTCCATCAAACTGAAAGAAAAGCCCTAACCCCAAATCTCATACAGAACATTTTCCTTCTTTATTTATGTATTGTACAATTTCTAGAAAGGTTTAAGACCTGCAGTTAGACTTGTTCTATTCTGTTCCTTTAAAAGCTACTCTGCACTGTTTGCCCATGTCAATGTTCATAAAAGATGAGCCCAATACCAGACACAAAAATTCCTTAAAGTTTTGGCATTCAAAGAGCAGATCAAAACTGCATTACTTACACAGTCCTAGACAGGTCCAGTTTGACTATAAGTCAATAAGTACACTTATTTCCTTCTGCATTTTCAAGTAGGTAGTCCATTTTCTACAATTCTTCTAAAGTGTCATACACTTCTAGAATATGTTTGAAGGGTACCTACATTCGCAGTTTGTTTGCAATATGCTTGGGGTTCCTTTGCACTGACAGCTGATCTGTTAATGTACTGTAATGGTTATCATGGACTTCTAAAGAACATTAATGTCAATTGAAGACTCACAATAAACTCAGTGAAATCCAGATCAAACCCTGTTTCCTTATTATTGCTGTATGGATGGACACAGATAAACAAGCTGTTCTCAAAAATATTTCCTTAACTCTGCCGTCATAGGTGCCACACTACTTGTTTGTGCTGAGAGGTATACACCAAATAGCATCTTAATAGCATTGGCACAATGAAACTGTGGAATTCTTTCTCACAGAGAAAAAGACGCTATTTATATTACCAGCCATTCAATTCTCTTTCTAAAAACACATTGGGAGACCAAAGATTCTTAAGAGTAGATGAGTAAAATATTGAAAAGATAAAAATTTTATAAACCTTTGGTTTCACATTTACATCATCGTCTTGACTTACCTGTTGCCTTTATTTTAAACAGAGGGATCCAAGGATGAAAATTTTACTTTTAATATCATACCACTCTAACCACATATCATGTGAAAAAGCAAGTTTTTAAATTAAAAAGAGAAAAATCTGTATCAAGAATCTAAAGCCTAACAAAGCCATGGATTGATTCCAGGTCTGTTTCTGGAGACTTGTGCAAAATAAAGTTCTGAAAAGATTTATGCTTGCTAATCCCAGTATCATTAACAGTGAATATTTTTAAAAAATCCCCTTTTTATATATACCAAGGCCTTAAAAGATTGTGTGGTTTTTGATACATAGTATTCACCAGCAGTTGGAACAGAAACATTGCAGAGGGAGAACAGATGCTCTGATGGGCAGTTAATATTAATATATTTCATATCCAGAAACTAGAATTACTGTTCTGTGATTGGCATTCCATAACAGTCAAATCAAGCATAAGTTTATCCCTGTAACACTACAATAAAATTTATGGTATTTTTTTTCTGGTACTAATTAATACAAACAGAGTAAAAGAAAACTGATCAGTACCATCTGATCCCTACTGGTTTTTCTAAACCTTATCTAAAGCTTTCTAAAGTTAATGGAAAGATGCTTGTTGACTTCAGCAAGTTGTATGTCAGATCTTATTAGAACACTCATTCTTGAACAAGCAAAAAGGGGAAATAATGTGGAAACAGAATTATCTTCTGCTGCATTTTAATAATTCTGCTCTGTCAGAAAGGTTTTCTGTTCTGACTGGGCTAACCACTGAGGTCAAGGAATAGGAACAAGAGCAGAAGCCCACCATGAGTGCTTCAAGACAGATTTAAAAGATCAAGAAACTATTTACTATTAAAAAAAAAAAAAAAAGTGCACAAAATGAAAACAGTATAAAACCAGAAGTGAAGCAGTCATTTTAGTAAATGGTGAAATAGCCAGGGATTGCTGGGTCATGTTTTTGCCTTATGAGTTATCTGAAAGTCTCTGGATATGCCTGGTTCTGTGAAGTGCTGGAACATTTGGCAGTGCAGACTTGAATCCAGGCTTCACCACATTGTTTTGGTATTGTCAAAATCACTAGACAACAGGGTGCAATATTTACATTGGCTGTGAAAAAAGAGATGGTGCCTATTCCAGCACAGAGTGGCAGAAGCAAACTACAGTTGATCCATCATAAAGCCTACCATTACAAAGCAACCTGCCTGCAGCTTTCAGACAGATTTGAAAGTGGACAGTGAGTTTAAAATCTTGATGGTAAGTCTTTAAGAGAATTTATAGTCTTTGGAAGGTGAATTTTGTTACAAGAAATGAGACAAAAACATTAAATATGAAAGCTGAATCTTTCAAGGTGGTCTAGAAAGGTTAGACATACAGACCTTGTTAAAAATTTGCTAGGGCTTTCAGGGATTTGAAGATGTGAAGAGGAGCTTTTTTTTGGATAGTCCATATCCCAATATGGCAAACTGGAAGCCTGAAGGGTCATTGTTCCTCCATCCTATGGCTGCTTGCAGGGTCCATTTCCTTCCTTAGTCTTTGGTATACTGAACTGGTATTGACAGGACACTCTAGGATTGAACATATTCAGGTTAAAATCATGATGATCATGTATAGAAAGAGTTGCAAGAAAAATTTCAAAATTTGCATCCAAAATGCTAAACTCTGGGCCAGAAGTGGCTTTAAGCAGAACTCCAATTCTGTCTTGATCATAATTGAGGATAAACACTGGATTTCCTCACGTATCCAAGCATGGTGAAATGCAAGGATGTTGAGACTTCTCTCATAAGCGTGCCTTGTGCCAGTGTGTTGGCTGCGTCACTCAATAACAAAAACAATTTAAGTGTCTCAGTAATAACAGAAGTGCACAAGGCATGGCAAAAAGTTTTTGCTAGGCTTTTGAAATTGTGCAAAAATTATTATTTCTGTTTGGTTATCAATAATTTGATTTAGATACATGTATGATGCCTTGAGACTCAATTTTTGCAGTAAATAGTGGTTGTTAGAAAGGTATACAGACCACAGAACTGTGAAACAAAACTGGGTGGATCTAGACAGTCTGTGAGTGAGAGCGTTAAAATGAAAATGGCTTTTTCCTGGGAGCAACAGAGTTGGTTCAGATAAAGTTTATTTTCCGAACGTCTTAGTTTCCTTAAGATGGCTTAACTGCTAATTTTAAAAGTGGTGACTGAAGGCAGTTAGGCTCAGCTGGTGTCACACAGCTATGTATAAAAAGATTACTTCAAGCCGTGCTTTAGTTCAGATGACTGAACCCAGTAATTTATACTGCAATACCCTAGATGCTGCATAATCATTATGAATAAGCAATTTTCAAAGAGCTCTGAATGTTTGCATCTTGCAGTGATACACCATTACCTCATAGCACTGTCATATCTTGAGACTATCAATGAGACTATCAAGACTATGTTGAACTAAGTAATCAGTGACTATCTAGGAAACAGAACTACCCATTTGTGTAATTTCTGGGTTTTTTTCCTACATTTAAGTGCTTAATAATATCTGACAGAAATCTAATTTGATTTTTAAGGATTTTAAAAAGTATTTGCTTAATTTTATTGCATGTTAATGTCGTCTTAGTTTGGGGAAGATGTGGTGTTAACATGGTGTTTGGTGCTTCATGATACCGAGCACTTGGGCCTTGACCCAACAAAGCTCTTGAGTATATGCTGGTCTTTAAACACATACATAGTGAACTGAGGGACAAGTCTGAAGTTTCAACATGGAGAGCTGGAATTTTTCAGTGTGACCATCATGAGGTCAGGTGCTGACTATTTCTCTAGTTGGAGCAATAGTAAACTTTTGAAATGATGCAACCAGCTTTGTGTTGCTACTTTGAAGAAGATACTCTTTGTTATAAACTAACCATCAATTACAAATTACAGCAGGTAGATGATGTATATAAAAAATACATATATGTAAAATTTAAGTGATATTATGACAGCACTGGAACTGAACCTAAGATTCATAGATGTTAATGCAAAGCCTAAGATAAAAGGCATGCTTTTTATTGCCATGCCATCAACCTCTAAATATGACCTACCAATCATTTTGGAAAGGTAGTGTATAATATTAAATTTTTCAAACTTATTCTTCATTCTAAGATCCATAAAACTCTAATTCCTGAACACACTGTCACTTGCAAAAATGTTTTGGACCAGATCCAAAGAGCTTTCTTAGATGAATACTCCAAGACAACCTTTAACTGTGTGTTTAGTGTCACAGAATAAGTGTGGGGTTTGTTCAATACAAAGCCACTTTAAGATTTTTTTGAATTATTTTTGCATGTAATTTCCCATGAAATTTTCTGTTAATTTTTTTTTGGACATTTTTGTGGCAAAATTAGACTGCTTCTTTTTGCTAACTTTTGTGATAGAGTATTAAGGAGTTTTAACAAGTTACACAGTTGAGGAAGCCATTATTAAAATACACAAGATAACAGTGGCATGTTCCAAAATGTACCCTTATTATCATATGTTAAGTGATCAGAAAGCCTAATATTTTCCTTGGAACATTGCTAGTATTATATATACTTTACAACTGTGATAAGGTTCTTTAGCTATTGTATGTACTGAAAACTGTTGCAAAGTCACTTCTGGGTTGATTTTACAAGCATGAAGACAAAGGAAGTAATTACTTTAACTGTACCTTTCATTTGCTTATTGAAATTATGTTCTGCTGTACCTTGGGTTACTGACCAGGACTAAATTATACACATCTAAAATAGCATTGCTTACTTCTTGTGGTTGGGTGGGGGGTTTGGTTGGGTTGTTTTTTGTTGTTTGGTGGGGTTTTTTTCAGGAAAATTTCTGTGTGCTTCTGAAGTATTTAATGTAGAAATAAATTCTGTAGGTTAGCCTGGTAGACTAATTTTCTTCAGAAGAGATACTGTCTGCTTACAATGGATAGAAAAACAATCTGCTCATCTCTAAAAGTGTACAAAATAAACATACCAAATCAGTTATGATACCAACATATGTGCTATAGAACTAAAAATAGTGGCTTTGTGCATGCAAACATTTCCTTAATCTCGATTAAAAAGTATTATTTCTGATTTTTAAAAGAAGAAAAGTTAAAAGTGATAATATTTAATTAAAAAATCAGGAAAATATTTATTAATTTGTTTTTTACTGAAGAAAAAAATTCTAAAGATTACAGAGTTCCAATATTTTTCAAGATTTTTGTAGTTGCTTTCTGCATTTGATTAGAAATATATGTATTATGTCGGTTGAAATAAAAGTCTGAAAAAAGATTCACAGAAGGAAGTCTCAGTTTGGAAACAAGCAAAAGTAAAGAAACAAAAAGAACTGAGGAGTGACATGTAGCTTTGGTGCCAAGGTGAACTGTTTACAGGAAGGAAAGGAGGTCATAAACCAGAGCAGGAACCATCCTCCCTGCTGTGTGGGTACGATGGCAAAGGGAGCAAATTCCCTGATTACAGCTCCTCAGTGCTGTGGTGGTTCAGATAACAACATAAGTACATTGCTGTTGTGGTGTCAGTCTGACAGGAGAGACCAAGTGACTGAACTTGGTACAAAAACAAAAAGATGCCAATGAAAAGGGTAGGAAGAAGATGAAACAGCTGGAACTGCACAAAAGGGAATTTTATCCTCTTTAGCACTAGAAGGCCTGGTTGCATCTATCTGTCTGCAGCCGAAATGGCTGCCATTATCTTTGCCTGGCACTTCAGCAAAAGGAAGGGAGTAGAGCTGCTGAGGTGGCAGAGGTTGCAGACAGATCGCAGCCTCTATACCTCCTATGTAGAATATTTCTCTTTCTGACAGGATGGATGATCTTTTTAAACACAGTATATGATAGCTTCCAAATATGCTGTTTCCTCAGCATCAGATGGTCTGCCTTGTGATATTTCCTCGAGAATAAATACAAACTGTAACCATCTGTGTCTGGACTCTTGTCCTATGCCTTCCCACAGTTATTTCTTCCATGACTTCTTTTAGCACTTTTTTCCTTTGTACATACATGTATATTAATATGTAACCTATAAAGTTCCAGGTGGAAAAATTGTCTCTCTTTTTAAAAAAATGTCTAATCCAATTTACTCTTAATCACATGAATGTTCAGTCCCATTTTCTGACATCTGGTACATAAATACTTATGTTCTGTCCATTAGGTTGTAATTATTTACTTCCTTTCTACTGTGTAGAGGTGTTATCACAGCGTTTTCTGCATTGTCTAAGCATGCTGGGTGGTGTAAAAGCAACTGTCATTTTATGGATAATAAATGTACAGATTCTTTTTTTATAAATATGCCATAAAATTAAGGGAACAATTTTTCTAAGAGCAATCATACGAATTCTTGACCTGATCTTTTATTTATTTAAATGTGCTAGATGCCTGTTCCTGAAGCCAGTACTCATCAATTCCTATAAAGGTGGTCTACCTTTGGAGGAAGTTTTTCCCAATATTTCAGAATATTCTGAAAAATAATTTGTATTTATTGATAAACAGTTTCTGAGACAAACTATTAATTCCATCATAGGCTTTTTTTTTTTCTTTTTCTGATAAATTCTGTAGGAAAGGTTGCTGCTAGATTGGTATGAGGAGCTTTAGGCTTATGCTTTCACCAGAATATGCATTAGTAAATGGATCTGCCTGACCCATGCAATGTAAATGATTAACTACTGGCTTGAATATTTGAAAGCTAACTATGTACCATGTCTTCCAATTAATTTCCTCAGTAATAACTTTTCACACACAGCAATTCTCTCTTCCACACACACAGAAAAACGAAAACTGAACAAGCCTGTATAGCTTAAACTGTATCTCCTGCAGGCTGGAAAAAAAGGGAGTGATTCTTATTGGTAACAGGATTATTATTATCTTTATGGTATCAAACATAGATGAGTCACTAGATTGTACTGTACTTCTGAAGGCAAGATCAACAATAAAATATTCAAGATAGGTGGAAATGAAGGTTCAAATCTGGCTCTGGCATATCCTACTTCAAGTCAATTGACTTAAAACTGGTTGTACCAGGTTACAGGAATGGTGAATTTATCCCAAGAACTTTCTGAAGTGTTTGTGAACAACATGGTGTTAGCCTTTTTAATTTCACTCTGCTGCTAGCTTGGAAAAAGGTGACAATAATGGTGGTGTGATTTGACCCAGATTCATCTTGCAGTCTCAGAACAGAGGAATTTACAAGAAAAATGTATGGGTTACAAAATAGTGTAACAACTTTTTTTTTCCAGTATTAGAGGACTATTTTGACATACATATAATCTACAAATATAGACAGTAATTGATATATATATAATGTATGTAAGTTTTGTTCTGTGTTAATGCTCTCTTAACAGCAGCAAAAGGTTTCATGCATCCAATGTATTTCTGTATATTAAACTCCTGGAGAGGAGGATAATTTTTTTTTTTGTCTTGAAGATGAATTGTGTGGATTTGGTTTAACAGGAAGCCTATTGAGTACTTCTGCAATATACATAGTAAATTATAATGCAGTACTATTCACATTTGGAAGATTCTCTGTATGTACAAATGAGGTGGATAAACAGTTTAAAAGCTATATTTTTTGTGTAAACTGTATCATCCATGACCTTATTAGAAAATAAGATGACACCCTGAAATAAATTTGATACATTTGCTACAGTGTGCTAAATTATATATTTTGGTACTCTAAAATTATTAAATTAAGGGAGGAGAGCCTTTCAGAATTGCTTTTTATTAAAGGTATTAAAAACCTACAAAAGAAAGGAAAAATTACTTACAAGTTTCTGTGGATAAATTCAGAAATATTATATAGCAGAATCTTGTATCATAAAACAATTTTGTCTTCACTATCTTCCTGCAATTGCCTGTGAGGCACTGTCCTGGTTTCAGCTGGGATAGAGTTAATTTTCTTCCTAGTAGCTGGCATAGTGCTGTGTTTTGGATTTAGTATGAGAAAAATATTGATAACACACTGATGTTTTAAGTAGTTGCTAAGTAGTGCTGACACTAGTCAAGGACTTTTTCAGCTTCCCATGCTCTGCCGGGTGCACAAGCAGCTGGGAAGGAGCACAGCCAGGACAGCTGACCCAACGTGGCCAAAGGGCTATTCCATATCATATGGCGTCACGCTCAGTATAGAAACTGGGGGGAGTTGGCCCGGGGGCAGCAATTGCTGCTGGGGGCCTGGCTGGGCATCATTTGGTGGGTGGTGAGCAGTTGCATCACTTGTTTTTTCTGGGTTTTGTTTCTCTCTCGCGCGTGTTGTTTCCTTTTAATGATCATCATTATTGTTATTATTGTTGTTTGTTGTTATTATTATATTGCAATTAAAAAAACTGTTTTTATCTCTACCCACAAGTTTTCTTACTTTTGCCCTTCCAATTCTTTCCCCCATCCCACACTGCGGGGAGGGTGAGCAAGCGGCTGCGTGGTGCTTCATTGCCAACTGGGGCTAAACCACAATATGTACCTACACTTCAATCTCGAAGAGTTATTAGCACTAATTTTTTCTAAGAAAGGTTTGGTAACTGCCCTTGATATTTTGCACAGTGGAAGTGCTCCAGCCCTGAAGTAACCATTTTACAGCTAACTTTTACTTTCTGTATCTCTTCAGCTAGTTCATGAGTGTTATTAACACTTGATATTCTTTTTCTTCTGTCTTCTTAAGCAAGGGAAGTGGAACATTTATATGGGCTCACCTTGACTCAGTCATACTTACGATTTTGAATTATGTTCTTCTTCATGTTTATGATGAGAAAAAAAGCCATCTATATGAAACTATTGAATTTTAGTGTAAAGTTCTGGAGAAATGACTCTTTTTTATTAAAAATAAGACCTTCTGACTTATTTTATAAGCACATCTCAAGCCTCTACAGAACTTTTCTCTTTCTCCTATATGCTTAGGCAACACATTAGTCAGCCTGAAAGGCTGAGTGTAGTCATCTTCACTGCTAACTCATCAGCTGTTGCTAATGCAGCTCTACACAGCTCAGGCATTTGGGTTAGATCAAGGGCAGTTCCTCTCCATGATGTGCTTTATAGTGCTGTTAAAGTACCTAGCCATTGCTGCTGCTGCTCCTGTTGCTCTTGCTGCTCAAAACAAACACCTACTTTATCATGCCTCAAGCTACCTGTGGAAAAGGATCTTGCCCTCCATTGTGTCTACACATTTTCTAATACTATCTACTGTACTGTATAATAGTAATAATCTCAGCTAAACACTATGTAAGAAATAAAGGCTATTGCAGTTCTGGATGGGAGAGAAGACTTTCATATTTGTTTATTAACTATATCTGCACAGAAACTAAACAATGTCTATATTATGAAAAATGTTCTGTACAGTGTTCTCATGTCTATTTGCAGACAGTGTCTTGAGAAGGAAAATGACTGCTTGCAAAGAAACTCAGTAGTCAATATTTGGAACAAATATTTTGCAGCCATCCTTTGCAATTTTTTGCCAACCCTAATTATAAATATCATTCAAGAGAAAAGAAACAACAACAGAAAATTTACTCACCTAAAGCCCTCAGAGGCTGCAAAAAACCCACCAACACCATTATTTGAGAATTATGTTGTCAAGTATTGTCATATGTAAATCTGTGCAAAATGTCTCCCTGAATATTTTATGTGCCAGTTTTATGTCCTAGTGATAGATGGTTTGGATTTATTTGCAAATATGAGGGGAATTATCTTGTATAACTTTGGTTTATTGTATTTTTTCATAATCCAGTGGTTAGAACATCCAACAGATCAAAGTTAAAATCTACTCTTTTTCTAATTCAGTACAGTTCACTTCCAAGAAAGTTATTATTGTGAGTCTTTGTGAGTTGATCACCTTCAGACTCCTCAGCTGATGCAATTTCTCACTGAATGAAGTGTTTATCTGTTTCTTGAGATAAAATAAGTGTGAAAATATGACTGATCAAGAGTCTAGTAATTTGGAGATTCAGTAGAAAGGGTGTGATATTTTGTTTTCAAACCACATGTCAGTACTTTATTTTTGATACTGCAGAGCTTGGAAGCATCTTACCTGAAAGTAGATATAGCATAATTGTTTGACTGCTGTCCTGGGGAGCCCTAAGCAGAGAGTAATGAAAGACATGCCTCACCACATTTCTGCAGGATATGACAATGATACTTTCATGTCCTTTCAAGGTTAAATAGGTGTTTTCTGGTATTTATGAGCTAATTTTTTTTGCAGAATCAGATGTCTTTGAAGTGATAGAAATAGATATTCTTTTTTTTATTCAGCTAGTGACAATAAACTGACAAGCTAATAAATTTCCTAAATTCAAATGCAACATAAAGGAAACAATTAAAATGAGTATCAGAGCAGAGCCAGATCTCATATCTTAATTTCCATTTTATTCTAGTCACCATATGAATGTTTTGTGCTGGCTGGAATTTTTTACATTTGAGATCATTGGCTTCATATGGCTAAAATTTTGACTGAAGCAGAAGAAACTTTTTATTGGACAAGAATCTTAAGTATGTGGTAAAAAGACTCAAAATATTCCCCTTGGAGTCATGGCTCATGTTCCTGCTTCACTGAACTTCTAAAGTCAAAAGCAATCTACTGAAAACAGGTATCACTAATAGTTCAGATGCTCTGTTGTTAAATTTTTGTGCAAGGGTCCCTTGCTAGAATAGTTAGCAAAGTTGAAGACATCTTGTTTTTATAATTTTACTGCTTAAATGTAATGAAAATGTATCTGGGTTTCTTGAACAGCAGTAGCAATATCTGCTCCAAGTTTAATAAATAAAAAGTCCAAAACATAGCAGACCAGTGTTTTCTTTGGATAATGTCAGACTTCTTTTACACATGGATAAATCTTGCTTTCGTGTGGCTCAGGAGCCTCTTTTAACAAAACTGTATTGCTGACAGCAAAGAGCAAGATTTTACAGCCCGTAGCCAGTGGGAGTTCTGCCTTTGACCAGAGTCAAAAGTGTATCAGAGCACAGGTTATATTCACTCCCGTAAGACACTGTCAGATCTGAGATACAGTCCTTGTGAGGTCTTTGACAGAGAATGTCTTAAACAATAGCTCACTGAAGACTGGCTAGGCATGTGGGTCTGGTTCACTTTCTGACTTCCAGCTAAATTTTGTTTCAAAAATTACATTACAAACCAATAGTGACACCACAGATCCAATACGTTTGCAGAGTATCTTTAAGTAAACGGAGACATATGTAAAGAATTATGTATTTATGAACTCGAGAGGAGGTTGTGCTGCAGTTGAGATTTAAAAAGGTATGACTCATAAAAAGCTACTAGCAAGGGCTACATTGTAAATTTCTGTGAAACCAGGTTATGTTGAATAGTAATAATCCACTACACTGGATGCATACACCTAAAATCATGAACTTTCCATTTCCAAGCGGTTGTGGTTCAACCCAGCAGGCAGCTAAACACCTCACAGCTCACTCTTCCCCTGCCCTAGTGGGATGGGGGACAATAGTGGAAAAAAAAATAAATGTAAAGTTCATGGGTTCAGATAAAAAAGATTAATAAGACAGAAAAGGAAGGGAAATAATAATGATAATGATGATAATGATGATAATGATGATAATAATGATAATAATGATAATGATAATAATAATAATAATAATAATAATAATAATAATAATAATAACACACAAAACAAGTGATGCACAATGCAATTGCCCACCACCTGCTGACAAATGCCCAGCCAGGCCCCAAGCAGCGATCTCTGCCCCACGGCCAACTCCCCCCAGTTTCTATACTGAGCGTGATGCCATATGGTATGGAATAGCCCTTGGGCCAGGTTGGGTCAGCTGTGCCCCCTCCCAGCTTCTTGTGCCCCTGGCAGAGCATGGGAAGCTGAAAAAGTCCTTGACTAGTGTAAACACTACTTAGCAACAACTAAAACATCAGTGTGTTACCAACATTATTCTTATACTAAATCCAAAATACAGCACTATAGCAGCTACTAGGAAGAAAATTAACTCTATCCCAGCTGAAACCAGGACACAAACCTAATCCTTAGTTGTGAACATTGGGAATTATTTTTTTTAAACCTGTTTCAAGGACATTTTTTTGACCAGAGTGAACATATCCTTACATGATTTTTTCCCTGCTCAAAAAAGAAATATTTTTTTGGAAAATCAGGTTCATAATCAGAGATCAGAGAGATCTCATTTTTTTTGTGATCTTCACTTCCTTTCAGTGGTTATGTTGATGGGACTTTGGCATGCAAAATCCTTCAGGCTGGAAATATGGCAAATACAATTGATGAAGCACTAATTTGTGTGCATTTGTCAGCAATTCAAACTCATTTGTGCAGTGAAGAGGTTTTTAATGTAGCTTTCTATTAAATGGTAGAAGAAAAAGTAGTTCACAGTACTCATCAGAGAGCACATCTTTCACTTAGGGTTTTCAAAGTACTTCCCAAATTAAGCTTTCTGACCCTATTTTGAGTTAAGTATCAGAGAGGTGAACTGAACATTTATTTCAGCACTTCTGTGTGAAACATATGCACACAAAAGCGCTGATCCTGCAGAGAGGTGAATGGTGCTCCATGGGATGCATGGAGCTCAGTTCAGGCCCAGGTTCTGCAGACAAATGGGGCTTCTGAAGCAAGTGACTGTAATCAGCATTGCACACCATCTCCTGCACATCTGGCTGCTGGTGTCAGGCTCACGCTGCCTGTGGCCACTGAAGAGAACTGTTCTGCTGCTCCCATTGTGCCTCAAGCAGCTATGTGTGCCATACCTGCCATTTGATTGCTTTTCTATAATCTTAAAATGTAGGCAAGATTTTGCCCTATATCATCAAGCTTGTTTTTAGATGTTGAACTATATATCAGGTGTTTGTCCTGCAAATACATACTTGTGTTTTTATATATATATATATGTACACACATGTATGTGTGTGTGTATACATATATAAAACTATACTCTGATTCTCTATTTCCTGTGAAAAGGTATTAGATACCGTATTTTAGAAAAATCTTTTGGCTATGCCTGAGGAAAGTATGCTGGGTTTTGCCAGATGTGCAGTTAGAGTCAGAGTAATTAAAGCAGCTGGGTTTCCAGGTGGTAGGGTAAGAATATTTTTTGGTTTATTCTTGAGAAAAAAGGGATTATAAAACTCAACCACATTTTTATCTTGAGGACTTTAGCCAAAGTCCAGGGCCATATAGTTGAGTAAGAGGAGAAACAGAATTCTTGTTCATCAAGGCTGTAGAAAACCTGTTTTCCTTTACAGGAGATTTCTAACAGGACTTTTTTTTTTTTTTTTTCCCCGTAGTTCCCAGCTCCTTTTCAGATACTGCTCAAATCAGAAATTCCCTCACAACTTTTCTCAAGGTAATTTTCCAGTACTCTATCAGACTTGATTTTCTGCTCCTTCCCTGTCAGCATTCCAGTTGTTTGTCTTGTTTTTCTTTCTGAGGTGTTAAGCCTTTATCACCAAACACTGCCTTAAATGAGTCCTCTCCAAGCCCACACATGAACCTCTGTTCTGGTAAGGGTTACAATCCTTTCATCTCTTTGGTTCTGTAAGGGAGTCCAGTTGCTTTTATATTTTTGGGCAAGTATAAGAAGCTGTTTCAAAAAAACATAAAAAAAAAAGTTCCTCCCAAATGATAAAACTTGAGATATTTATGGTAGTGTAGGATGTGACATATACCATGAAGTCACATAGTGTTAGGATAAACATTCTATGTACTCTTGTTTAGGATAACTTGTGACAGTCATGGTGAATTAATACAGCCAGATCAAGCTCATGCTGCTAAAACCTTTAACACAAGCTGAACATGCACCTATATCTCCTGTCCAGACTTTTCATATAGAAAAGCTCTGGTAGGAGTGAGTCACATGGCAGAAGGAGAGTACAAATGACATGTCTGTTACAATTTCAGTGTTCATTGCAGTCCCTGAAATATCCCTGGCATACAGCAAAAACAGACTACTGGACCAGATGTCAGGAATGTTAATCTGTGTCTCTAAGGTCATATTTCCTTTTCTTTCTTTCTGAAAAGAATTGAGCTTGGTTTCTGGCATTTTGGGAGGGAATAAAGAGATTTTCATTGCCCAATAATAACCAGCCTGAATGCAAGAAGCATATTTTAAGGAATTGTCAGTATAGTACCATAGTTGTTGCTGTAGCTGACTACATGGCTCCCTCTGTAACAGCTAATCACTGTAAACTTTTTAAGAGTATAAACCAGATCAATTTTTCAGTAGTTTCATTCAAGTTTACAAAAGATGAAGTTAGTTAATATGCCCCTCCTGTTCCTGCATTTTCTGAAGAGAGGAGGTTTTAGAAATAATTTGTAAGTAACAGTTGTTCTGTTCACAAGCTATGTGGAATTCATCTATTTACACTGGTGCAGTATTTTAAAATTCAGAAAGAATGTAAAATATGTCTTGCCAAATAAGGAGTGTTCCTTTTTGTTAAACATACATGTTAGCTTAAATACCTCTCTTCGTACACTGCTTATCATGTTAGACAGAATTCATTCTGTTGTAAGAGCAAATGGCTTGGTTTGATAGAATGTGAGAGGATTGAACAGTTTGATAAAATGCATTTTGTGGATGGATTAGGCACAGGAGAGTGAATTGTGGTGTGTTGTCTATGGAAAACACTGATGAATTGATTTTAAGATGTTGAGTACAGAATGGATTGGAGTGGTTTAAAACATGCACTTTATTGATCAAACAGATTGAGAGGCCTGACAAAAAGTAAAATATGCTCACAGAACTCATTCTGTCAATGGGGATGTTTTTCATCTACCTGCATCCTCAACAAATTGTGTTTTGTTATATACCTCATGTGCTCTTATCAGCACAATGCCATTTTCTCCCAATTTCTCTTTCCTCTGACAATAAAAAGTGTTTGGTGAAATTTCTTGCTGTGACAGATTTCATACGCAGTGCATAGCTCAGCTGCTCCTGTTTGGTACATGTTTCTCTGGCCTAGAGAAGGGTCAGTGGTAGAGCTCAGGCAACTGGGCATTTGGGTTCAAACCCTTCTGCTGCAGTTTCACCCATTGAATTGGGTGAGTAATGTACAGGTAGAAACCCAGCAAGACATGTGTTTTGTACTGAAATGCCTGACTCAGAGGTGCAGTGCAATTCACAACCCTAGAATGCCTGATGTTAATTAGACATCTAGTAATGTTATTCACAAAATCCTAAATGCTGAGAGAAGTGGAAAGTTAGCTAGAGCATAATGAGAGCACTTGGAGACTGAGACACAGCTCCTGTCCACAGAGCTGTGTTGGTTGATGCTCAGGATAACTTTCCAGCATAGATGCCTGTGTCAGGCCAGCCTTTTCTTCTCTAGGGAAGGGTAGTCTAGCAGCTCAGGTGCTCAATACTTAATTTGTAGGGAAATTTGGTTCATATCTATAGCATGTGCACCTGCTGTATGAATGATCTTCAAGAGCTTTGCCCTTCTTCTATAGAACAAGAGCATAAGGGACATGGATACAGCCAGGTTATCAGAAAACCATACAAAGAGCTTCCAGAGGCTGAATGGGGCAGACCTAACATAAAAGAAGAATAAATGCTCTTTTTTTTCTTTATTCCTTTAGCAAGGAGTACTTTTACAGGGCAAATCCCAACTCAGTTTTACCAAGAAATATCCAAGGCCATTAAGTGACATGCAGAAAATTATGTTTTCCAAAATGAACAAATCAGCATAATTGAACCATAATCACAGATTGCACTTTACAGTGGGGCTGGTTTAGGAGAATTCAGTAATTCTGAGATGGAATTGTTTCCAGATAGAGACAGTAGCACTGTCTAGGGTCTGCAGTTAGACATGGCTAGATCCTTGCAGACCCACTTGAATAATATCTTATGAGCCTGTTGAAATTTTAATTTGAGAAAAGTATGTTATTGGCATATGCAGAAGCTTTTGAACTGGCAGACAGTCTATGGATTTTTTTTTTTTTTTCTCTCTATTTCAGAATTGTTATCATGCCTGTTTTGTATCAAATGCTCTCATAAGAGTTCATAATGCTGCATAATAGAGCTAGGTTGAACTGTTTATAAATTGTTAATGAATAATGTTAACTGACCAAAGTTAATAAAGATTCATTAAAATTCATAAAATGGTTCATGTATATTTCATTGCAAACATAAAATGAGATACTTTTCCAAACATGGATACTTCCTGAAACTTAAATTTAGGAATTTTCAGAAGCATTAATTAGTGGAAAGCTGAAGGAAAAGGTTATGACAAATGTACAGTCTGAGCTATTTTGAATAACTCTTATGTATGAATTCATAAATTATTCAGTACAAACCACTTATGTAATATTTCCTGAAGGTAAAAGAAGTGTCCTTTCAGGCTCAGTTGCCCTTTCCTTAAAGCAAAATAACTCTGCTACTTTACTGGAACCAAGTAACAGAAATAAATTGATTTTTTCCCCCAGGGCAGGCATATTTTACTTCCTAAAGTAAAGAAATACTCAAGGAACATATGGTTGAAAGCATTTAGCAGGGTACTCTTTTAGAAGAAGTGTATACGAAACTGAAGCAGGAAACAGGAAAGTATCAGATTCAGCCAATATACTACCAGCATGTCTTTACCTAAAATTAAGTGAGCTTTTGAGTAAAGCACTGGCTGAATGAGATGGGAGTTAAGAGCAATTTGGCTTCTGAACACAGAAGGAAGTCAGGCCTTATTATCTGGGTAACAAAATTTGCTTAGACTTAATTCTGTGTAGCTGGCTAACGTAGATGGTCTTAGTCAGATGTTCAGTTTAATTAAATGAATGCCTTGGGGGTGGGGGGTAAAGGTTACTCGCATGAATAAAGATTTCAGAACTGCACATATCAGATACAGAAAGGCTACTAAAATGGCGTAAAAAACAGTGAAAACTAAATATCTGGCCCAGCATTTGAAGTCCACAATTAATTTTGAAAGTAAGTCACCAACGTTAATAAAATGAGGATTTATCTTCCTTAAAAACTGAATGTGATTGGAATTCGAAAGTGCTAATTAAAACATCATGCATTTTGTATAGACCGGAGCCTTCCTCTTTTAGATTATTTCCAATTACTGTTAATTTTTGAACTGTAGGAATAAGGATGGGGAGAATGCCATAGCCATGTTGCCCAGACAACTTAATAGAACCTGGGATTCATGGTGAAACATTACTGGAATGGCTGCTCTTGAAAAAAAAAAAAAGTGTTTTTTTATTTTTCTCCGGAACTGTCAAGCCAGGTCAGGAAAAATAGTTTCTGCTCTCATTTGTTTGTACCCTTTGTGGTAGGGTTTATGATGGTTGCAATTTCTGCCCTTTTTTAGATGCATTGCCTCTTGCCTTTGAATGGAGGAGAGAGGAACCAGAGAGCTACTCCTTACTTTGCCTTTTCTCCTCTGTGCACCTTGGTGGACAATTGTATTCTGAAACTGAAAATGAAATGCTAAAATTCCATATTCAATTGCCAGGCTACTGATGAATGGTTATCAGGGAGATAATTATGAGGAAAAACCTAAACTCCAATGGAATGAGGATGCTATTTCCAAGCAGGTATCAGTGAGGTGTAGTCCATGCTGCTTTTCTGCACCCATCTTGCTGTATCTGATCTCTTTAATAATGCAAGGAATCCTGTGTTTTCAACCCAAGGCATATTACTAACAACCTCTGAATGTTATTGCTGGGAGGGTGCCTCCCAAAATGTGCCTTTTTTCCATGTGTGGAACTGGCTGCATCATGACTTGTGCACTTGTTTTCGTGCAATAGTGAATGTTTGAGTAGTATCTTCACTCTGCCGAGCTGCAACGGAAAGTAGCTGGCAGGCATTCGAATGGCTCACATCAGGCTGAGTGTCCTCAAGAGAATGGGTGTGCTACTTTGAGAGGGGTCAAGATTTACTGGCAGCTGAGAGCAAAGAAGCTGTCAGTCAAGGGAAGCTGCAAGATACATGTGAGGCAAGGGTTTCAGTTAACAGAATAATACTGTGTTTTTTAAAAACACTTTTAATCAGCAGATTTCAAAGGTGCTCAGTGTATTCATTTTACTGAAGGCACAGAGATGTGAGCTGAAGCCAATGAAACAAAGCAAAAACAAAACCAGAATTAGAGCACGAGTCCTTCAAATATCAATTTGTACTTTATCTCCTAATCACACCACCTTACTTTGTCTCAGCATAAATATAAAGAAGTGTGGGACAATAGACTGGAAGGGTGTCCTGCTTTCCAGTGCTGGATCAGCTGCAGCCTGGAATGACTTCAGGTTGTTTTCTGTGAGTGGTTTGAGGATCTTCTTCCCCAAAGTCAAAATAAATGTTTTCTATTTTCTTTCTTTAGAGTACGCATTTCTTTCCCTATGTTCACATCACAGAATTTCAGCACTGGCTATTAACAGGTTCTGCTTTTTGTTTGAGTATTGTTTCAATATATGTATATTAACTGTATTTTTATTAAGTTTTGTTCAGCTTGGTGATTCATCTTTGTTAACAGGGTTGGTTGGGACTTTTTTTGCAAAAGGGAAGTATTTGACCTACCACTGAGACAATTGCCCTCATTTGTATATTGAATGACTTGGCAATGTCTGGAAGAAGAACTAGATGTGCTCTGAGGTATTTGGACAGATATTTAATATTCTTTCAAGTGCTATGACATTTGGTGTGGTGAGCAAGACTGGACTTAAGGGGGTGCTTGGACTGTAGAGTCCAGTCTAACTGCAGTAGCAAGAATCATGTCCTGTAACAATGCAAACTGTCAGGAACATCAGCAATGAAAAGGACATAAGAGATTTTATCTGACCTATGCAGATAGCTTTTGCATTTCCTGTATTTCTACTAATATTTATTCCAGTACAGCAGAGTAAAGCTTGATGTTGTTTGTGAGTCTCACTTTAAACAGCGTGATGTAGTGAGTTTAAGGCTTACCTTTTGAGTTAGGAAGTTCTGCCGTTAGGGCTGTGGTTTTGTGTAAATTATCATCTCCTATTCAGGCTCATCATATGAGAAACTCTCTATACTGTTACAAAGGCATCCCCAAAAGCTGTTTTCCTAAAGTAAAATGGCAAGGCCAGCATAAGAAAGCTCTCCTTGCAGATCTGGGTGAATGTCTAAGCATTCTGGTTTCATTCTGTTTGAATCAAGCAGGTCGTTTCTAAGATTTTAATTTCACTAGCTAAGACCCACCCCTTATTTGCCTGCTTTGAAGAGAGGCCCCTAGCTACTGAAGACTTAAATTATGATAAGTCTTATCAGTACAGAAATTATTTTCTTTAACTTGGAGCTGATCAACATTCAGAACCACATTCCAGTGATTGCTCCAGGCTCCTGTACTTGTAGGAGCAGGAGAGAGTGAGCAGTAAGGCAGTATTTCCAACTTGTGCTTTCTCAAGTCATAATTCTGCATATCCACTCAAATTGTCTTCTCATATTACAAGTACAGAGCTTGTATCTGCAGCATATCAGACCTCTCTAGGTGGCCATAGCAATGCATAGAACATCATACTATTTAATGGGAACATCAAGAGTTGAGAGTGGAGAATGAGGCAAATCCTGCATTTTTCCTATGAAAATTGTAGAGGAGCGAACAGACCTGTTTGATTTTGCACTGCTTTTGACATGATCAGAAGGAATTGAACATTTTTGAAAGATGTTGGAAATAAAGCTTAGGTGATCAAGATGATTAAAAGAGATCTGTGTGAGAGAGAGATGGAATTTCTTCTTAACTAGTCAGATGTCCTGACGTATGACAGAAATAGAGGCCTGGTTTAGCTTTGGTAGAAAAAAAGGTACAAGAAAATAAGGTGAGTTGTAAAGACTGCAGAGGCCAAGAGAAAAGCAATGAGCTGCAGAGGAAAGATCCTTGGATGCCATCAGCCCAAAGGAAAAGTTGAAGAGTTTCTTACAGGTTTCTTTGTGCTAGGGAGTTGCATACAACAGTGTATGAAACCTGTGCGGAGCTGACAATCTGCACCTATCCATGTTTCACAGAAAAGGAGATTATCTACCAGAAGCTTGTGCTTTCAGTATTGAGTTGTGGGGAAAAGTGAGTTTAACCCACTGGAAGGTTTCAGGAGGGAGAGTGAGAACAAAACAAAGTCTCAAATTTAATGAACTGTCCCATTATTAGATGACGAAGAACACCATGAAAGAAATAGTACTGGAGCTAACTAAGGCACAGGGAAAGACAGTTCATGGCTCAAAGAACTTAAATGTGGTACATTTTCCTGAGTAATCAGAGGTGCTTAATGCAAACTATAGTGTCATCACTCATGACCTGAGTGAGCATATATGCTAGTACTATTAGCCAATATCTAGTTTTTTTCTGCAAGAAGGAACGATTAATACTGGTGTATTACTGCTTTTTAAATTATGTTCTTTCAGATATCACTGAGATTTGTATTAGGTTTCTGCTTTACATAGTTATGAGAATAACAGTA
>VZTL01019782.1:10159-21008 GCA_013400535.1 Scopus umbretta | reverse complement strand
AGGCAGGCTGTCCCCCCGCAGCAGATGGAGGTCCACGGTGGAGCACATATCCACCTGCAGCACGTGGAGGACCCCACACCAGAGCAGGTGGATGCCTGAAGGAGGCTGTGACCTCATGGGAAGCCCACACTGGAGCAGGCTCCTGGCCTGTGGACCTGTGGACCCATGGAAATTGAGGAGCCCATGCTGGAGCAGGTTTGCTGGCAGGACTTGTGACCCAGTGGGGTACCCATGCTGGAGCAGTTCGTGAAGAACTGCGGCCCATGGGAAGGACCCACGTTGGAGAAGTTTGTGGAGGACTGTCCCCCATGGGAGGGACCCCACGCTGGAGCAGGGAAAGAGTGTGAGGGGTCCTCAACCTTGAGGAGGAAGGAAGAGCAGAGATGACACATGATGAACTGACCACAAGCCCCATTCCCCGTCCCCCTGCACCGTGCCGGGGGGAGGAGGTAGAGAAAATTGGGAGTGAAGTTGAGCCTGAGAAGACAGAAGGGATGGAGGGAAAGTGTTTTAAGATTTGGTTTTATTTCTCATTATCCTACTCAGTTTTGATTGGTAATAAATCAAACCAATTTTCCCCAAGTTGAGTCTGTCTTGCCTGTGATGGTAATTGGTGAGTGATCTCCCCCTGTCCTTATCTCAAACCACGAGCTTTTCATTATATTTTCTCTCCCTTGTCCAGTTGAGAAGGGGAGCGATAGAGCAGCTTTGGTGGGTACTTGGCATCCAGCCAGGGTCAACGCACCCAGGACAGATACTTAAACTGGAGGCATTTACCCTGGTGGGAGAAGGGAGGCAATTTATACTTGATCATAATCAGTCAAAATCTCACTCTCCGTAGGCCAGCTCTAAGTACAAAAGACGTAGGTAAATGACAACTGTGACATTATAGTAACAGTTGTGTTTAAAATTGCAGATGACTCTGAAATTTGACAGAGAATCTTTGTGTCACTTCATCACACACTTTCTATGACATGGTTGTGTATGTAGTCAGATAGGTCACCTAGCTTGAAAGACGGCTTGCTTATTACTTTTCCAGCATGACCTGAAGATACCAAAAGAAAATCACAAGTTTCTGAACTCTGATTTCTTGCCTGTGGCTGGCTGGTTTAAAATACACATTGGAAGTATCTAACATCCAGGATTTAGTTATGCTTTCAAGCTCCCACTAAGTGGAAGGAAAATTTCCTATGCTGGTTGAAAATGGCAGGGAACACAACATCTTTCCTCGAATGTCTCAGGAAATGGGGGCCTCTCATGGGGATTCTGGCACCATTTCACCAAAAAAGCTAGCTTTCTTCAAAAGCAAACCTGGCAGAAGGCAGCCTCAACAACTTCAGGCTCTCCTGCGCTACCAGAGACATAGGCTGAGTCATCTTGCCAAATAGCCAAGTAACCACTTTCCCAGAGCTTTGAAACCCATAGCTCCCAGACATCATCGCCGTCACTGATGTGGTGCAAAACAGGCTTCTCAGACGGAGGCTCTCCTTCTAATCTGGTAGTTGCTTCAGGCCCTGTAATTTTTTAAACTGTGTCTATCACACAAGGAAGGGTGCAATTTTCTGCCGTGGTATGCGTCTTTCACTGGTGTGTGATTTGCAGTTGAGATGAGGCGAGGTGTCTGAAAGACATGCCCGCTGACAGTGATGACTTGATGACTTAAGTCTTGTGGATTTTCTAAGGCATCAGTTTCCCCCTGGGAAAAATAAAATAAAAATCCCTCTATTTTATATTTCAGTGATGGATGTTGTGTTATTGTAAAGCTTTTATACTCCCAGCAGCAAGTATATAAGTACATACTGCATGCTGCAGTTAAATCAGTCAATGCAAACCTACCTGGATACATTTATCACCACCTCATCATTTCTTCCTTAGTCTTCTCTGGAACAAAATTTCCCCTTTTCTTGCAAAACTACCCATCATTGCAAGACATCGTTCATCCAGAATCAAGCTTCATGAAAAGCTAAACCATGCGGGCAGGGTAGCCATATAAGTGCACCGGAATGTATTAGCCAAAGCCCTTTGTTCAGGGCTCCAACTCAGTAACCAGTGTGTCATGGACTACATGAATGGGTATCATCTTTTATTCAGTGGACTTTGTACTATGTAAATTCAGGCATACCCACAGGTAAAGATACAGTATCATTTTTTACAGGTGGAGTCTAGGCACCTGATGCGCTCTTAATCTCGTATTTGTTTATGCTCATTTTTTAGCTAAGGTTCTCAAGTAACAACGGTGTAAATGTGGCTGTGCTATGAAATGAATCTATATGCACTCTTTGACCATTTATAATGTGATATCCTTTTTACCCTAAATCCAAATTTTCTATTTCAGACATCGCTTTTGTTCCTTCTCTGTCACTTTGATGGGGTTGTGACCCACCACAGAGAGTATTTTCCAGGGTAGGACATCATCATGTTGTTTGTCTCTTCTTTTCAGTTCTAAACATTATTTTCCCTTTTCAGAATTTTGTAATCAATGTGACATTCTGGCTTTGTTCTCATTTCAAGAAACCTATTTCCTCTCTAGAAATTTCACCTCCTAAAAACATTTTAAAAAAAAAAGACTGTGGTGAAAAATCTTAGAAACACCCCCCCCTCCCCCCCTTTCCTTTTCTGGTATCTCTGTCATGAGGAAACAAGTTTATCTGTTGAGAGCCCTATCCTAGATCATTATGAGTTCGTATTTCCAGCATATCTCAAAAGCCTCCTTTGTATTCAAAACTGCCAAGGAACTGAGTCACCTCTATTAGAGACGTCAGCTGCTAGTAAGTCTTCTGTCCCTCCTTACTGTGACCGTGGAGAGAACCATTCCAGCGTTAAAGGCTATGCTGTAGGAGGAGAGCTGGTTAGGTGCCAGCAGGCAGTTCACGGTGCCACCTTGAAGGTAAATTTTCTCTGAGAACCAGGAATGACCTACAGACTGTGGTAAAATGCAGAGGACAAATGGTATCTCTAAAGGGAACGGTGCCAGGAAAGCTATTTCATTCTCATTTGGGTTCCTGACTGTCTCAAGAAATAGCACAGAAAACATAAGTCTTTATTTTGAACATCCTTCTTTCTGAGGGCTCTTATTAGATTCCTAGTACACATTTTATGCTTTTTTGGTAAGTATCTACAGTGCAAAATTGTCCCACATGTTGAGCGATGGACACAGACAGGAACTTGGATATTTGGTAATGATTCTAGGTTTGCTGATGACTTGATTTTTTGCAGAGCTAGAATATTGGAAAGGGATTTTGAAATGCACTGTGTCATGCAGGTTGCATCCATTACTCTTTCTTGCTAAACCTCTGTGAAAACTCCCGACAGATTTGTCAGCAAAGCAGCCATATTCTTTGAAGATGACAAGAAGCAGGGATTTCTTTTGTAAGGTGTTTAACCTACATTTCAACCCTATTAAACAAGTGAAGAGAAACTCTTACTGTCCTCTTATGCATTTTTTATTTATTTTAAGTCAGTAGCAGCAATGCTGTCACTTGCCCCCCCAAGTCATGTTATATTGACAGAGGAAAGAACATGATGTTCATATTCCTCAAGGGCATCTCTTAGACATGTAAGCTGACTTCCTTATTGATTGGTATTTGTCAATACGTAATCAGAAGCCTAGGGATTATCTCTCTCTCAGCCTGTAACAGATAATTTCCCCAGAGTACTCTACCTGCTGTAGGAGAACAGGGATTTAGTTGTTAGGTATTTATCTTCTTATTTAAACATGTACTTCATTGTCATGGAGAGAGCAGGAATGGCACCGACTAGGTAAAATAAATGTGAATTAAATAGATTTCAGGGGAAATGCATTTTTGTTTCCTAAAATTCTCAAAGTGTGGCAGTCAGAAAGGGTTAGTGTTTCATCATAAATAAAGTGTCTCAAAGAACTTTTGACAGATGATGGAAAAGATAAAGCTCGGATTCTCAGGGAGGTTTTCAGAAAACAAGGTCAGTACTTTTCAAAGAAAGAGTGTTTGTTTTTTTTTAAATACTTCAGGGAATCTCAGGGATAAAAATGATTTTTGGCTGGATTAATTTAACAGCCAGAAAAAAAGAAACCCTTCTCAAGCTGATTAATGTTTAATACCTAACCAGAAGCCTCAAAATTCTTTTCCACCCTAGTGCTAGACTTTCCTGCACTGAATAATGACATCTTATTAAAAACTTGTTAACTGGTGTGACACTAAATGCAAGTTAGTACAGGTCTCTTACACTTCAAGTTCTGCCAGTGTACTGTCTTCAAGTTTTCACAACTGTGTTACAAAACAATTTCAGTAACACTTCTACACTGTATCTATTGAAAACACAGCGATTAAGAATGCTAATATTGTGCGCCTGTCCTCATATGCCTACAAAATACACACCAGTGATAAGTGATAACGCACATTAATCTGCATCAAGACCCACTCGGTAGTATCAGCAGTGTAAAAATAGAGACATTTTGCAATAAGGACTCTTCTTACAGAGCTTAATCAAGAGAGAAGAAACCTATCTGAAATCGATTTTTCAGGCACGAAAGAGGCTGTATTATGCTACATCACGCTACACTATGCTATTACTTATTCCTTCTCATCTTAACCTGCTAAACGCAGTCAACCATTGATTTTACAGTTTCTAGTGAAGAGTCTTACTGTGGGACAGTGAGAGCGTATTTATTTCAAGCAATGGAGTTAGCACTGGTCCCGCTGTTAAAAATGGATGTAATCAAAAGTGTATCTTATTAATGATCAAGAACCCCATTACCCATGAATGCATCCTGTTGTTGACACCGAGTCCTTAGGGAGTGACCTGCACCAATTAACGGAGGCATTTATACAAATACTTTTAGCCACTCTATCGTCCCGTGAGTGTTTTAACGCTTTTAAGAAAATGACTCTGTAGCCTTGTATAAAACAACATTGAGGAAGAAAAAAAAAAAAAAGAAAGGAAAAAGATAAAAAATGCTGCAGCTTACTGTTTTCCTTTTGGGCAAGGGAGGCATTTCACGAACCTGGCAGCAGCATAAACACTTTTACAGGTCAGGCGAGGGGGTGGAGGGTATGAGGTAGATACGCAGACTATTTCATCAGCCTTGCTGTCCTGATTTCAGAACAGCGCTCAGGAGATCACAGCAGGGTGTCCTATGTTGCTCTTCACAGAGAGACTGAAGCTGCTGTTGTGAAGATTTTGAAGGCGGAAATGTCAAATACTTTTCCTTGAGTACCCTGAGATGCAACCTTCAGTCTTCAAAAGGAAAGCAGAGGAGGCTTATTTTCCAGCCAATCGTACAGCTCCTCTCATTGCTAAATTCAACTCTAAACTAACCTAAAGCACTACAAGAACACATTTGAAGCCATGTGAAACATCCCATTGACAGTGCAAGGACTGATCCATCGAGGGGCACAGCTCTCTTTCCACACTGAAAGGAAAAACAGCGTTCACTTCTGATTTTCCAACACACTGATGGTAGTTAAGACGGGCTTACTTAGGCTTTCCTTGAATTACGTACATCACCTTTTACAGTTTATGGTTAAGTACCTGTGTTCATTTTTATTTATGCATAGCTGGGGATAAGAGACATTGTTTTTTTCAATGCGATTATAAACACTGTAAAGCAGGGAACAGATCCTGCCAGGTATCTTCAAGCAATAACGAAACTCACAACCTATATAATCCCCTTTGAAATACTGGTTTCTCCTTACATGGAGAAACGGTGTTCTCTGCTGTTATTTGAGTTACTCTGCTTCTTGTGTACTGGTGTGTGTTGAACTTATCATGGTAACCCAACTTTTGGGTTGATGGTTGGACTAGATGATCTCAGAGGTCTTTTCCAACCTTAATGATTCTATGACAAGGGGTAATGGCCTAAAGTTGCGCCAGGGGAGGTTTAGATTGGATATTAGGAAAAATGTCTTTACTGAAAGAGTGGTGAGGCATTGGAACCAGCTGCCCAGGGAGGGGGTGGAGTCACCATCCCTTGAGGTGTTCCAAAAACGTGGATGT
Organism: Scopus umbretta; assembly: GCA_013400535.1. Classification (NCBI taxonomy): domain Eukaryota; kingdom Metazoa; phylum Chordata; class Aves; order Pelecaniformes; family Scopidae; genus Scopus; species Scopus umbretta. The sequence goes on along the minus strand of VZTL01019782.1, from coordinate 15,035 downwards.
GGCACTCCAGGACATGGTTTAGTGGGCATGGTGTTGTTGGGTTGACGGTTGGACTAGATGATCTCGGAGGTTTTTTCCAACCTTAATGATTCTATGATTCTATGGCAGTTAGAAAAGCCTTACTCCAAAAACCTGTTTTTCCTTAAAAACTCCAACCCTTTATTCACAGTCCTCATAGTTGCAGTAAGAACTTCGAAAATACGAATAGACAGTGCAAAAGACTTTGGGTGAATTTAAAGACCTCTTGAAACAATAGCACTAAGAGGTATGAAATACTGCACCCTTCTTAGGAGTGTTAATACTTAACTCCTAAAGACAAGTTTGAGGGACATAAAGTAGGGAAAAAAAAATTAAATATACCACCAAAATAAAAACAGACAAAAGAGAAAGTGTCTTGTGAGCCATAGTAGTCAATGGTTGCCATTCAAAGCAAGCAATAACCGTAAGCTCACTTTCTACTGACAACTACTACTCTAAATTCCCAAGCTGTACTGGCCACTCAGGTACCTCTCTTCTAATGGACAAATCAAATAACTTAGCAACAGGATTTTCAGATAATCTTTTTCTGGTTTTTGAAAGTTTGCCTGCACTGCAGGATCCCCCAGGCATGCATTCGGTTTCTGCTAAAAGGCAGCCACACACGCTTCAAGCGGCATTTAAATCCAAGGTAAGCAACCCACAGACTGCAGACAGCCCTTCTTCAAGAGCAAATGCTGTGAAAAATGGGACCTATTTTGTTCTGCTTTATTGAATCCAGAGACATCCCCAAATCAGAGGTATTTAAAACATTTATTAGCATTAATCATTGTAGGTTAAATAAAACACAAAACCTACGTTTTAGGGCAAACAATATTATCAGGTATGATACAATTAATATGTAAAACAGAAGGCAAAGTATTAACAGATTGCAGCATCCCATACACGAAGCGAGTGGGTCCAGCCCAGTCAAAGCCCTTATATAAACAAAACAGAGGAAGAGCACTTAGCAGGTGATTTTAAACTTACAATTTATCACTGACTCTGGTTTAAATAATTAAGGGTAGGATAGTAAAATACATCATCACTGTACTGAAAAGGTCTGACTGTAGTCAGAGCGCTCACATGTATAACCTATCTAGTCACGCTTATTACCACATGCCGTGAGGGATTAGTGAAGGTAAGGGATGATAGGTAACTTTTCTAGGCATTGATACAAACCAATGTTACATTGTAGCACTTTAGATAGACCTGCTGTACCATGAATAAAAATAATCTTATTTTTTTCTTTCCTTTTTTTTTTTTTGTGTGTGTGTAAGTTTATTACTTCCGAGTGCCAATTCTTGGATAATAATGGCCATTTTTAGATGTCTCAGTCTGCAAGACAAACTTTTTCTATAATATGCCATTTTCATACATAAGAATGGCAAGTCAACAATTGTACCTATGTGTATCTCCAGCTTCTTGCTACCTTTCATCCGTAACTTTAAGTTCGTAACGGTGAAATGACCATTAACAAAAAAATGTACTTACAGAATACAATGTGCAGTATATGAGAACCAGACATAGTAAAAAACCCACTACATGTCAGCATAACAATATAAAACTGTACTTATATACACACACATATGCAGAGCATATATGAAAACTAATTCCTTCATAATCTTGTTTTTAAACTAGTTCATGACAAGCCAGAAAAGCAAGTCACCCACAACTGGACAGTCACAGTCTTGAGTCACGGTGCAAACAAGCTCCACCAAACATCCTTGGCACTGCAGCCTGTGCTTCAGCCCTGCTGCCAGCTCTCTTGAGAAAACCGACCTCGGGCAAATCCAGCAGCAGCTGGCCAATCTAGAACTGCAGCGTTATTATTCTTATTATTATTATTAGAGCAGATCAGCTACCGAGTCAGGTGCCCCTGTACAGTAATTTAACTTTTCACCAGCCGTTAACTACTAAGAGGAATTCTGGTTGCTGCTGAAACTTTTGACTCCCGAGTTTGGGGGTTTTTTGTACATTGTTTTTCTGGCTGTTTATGAAGAGTGGTGGTACTTTGCAAGCAACGCAGGCAAGAAAAGGAAGCAGAAATCCCGAATTTTACATTTGAAAATCACAATTTTTAAAACAAACCATTCCCCCTTTTGAAGAGGCAGGCTAAAGCTGCACTTTAGCTTTGTCAAACAGCAGAGAGGCAACATCATTGTCGAAGGGGAGCCCTGTCTTCAAAAAAAATGTGAGCTGCTCTGCACAGTACAGCGGCCTGTTATGTTTTCACCTGTGACTTCAGAGTTCCCTACTGAAGCTCACCGTAGCCCAAATCTCAAGTACGTATACAGTCAGAATCCTTATTCATTTAAATCTTCTTCTTGACGAAAAGCAGAATAAGGTGATTTAGATTTGGCCCACCAAATGCAAAAATATCTTTGAGCCTACTTAACCAGCATTGGAATTTTAAAATCTGCCAGAGATTCATTGTGACAACTTCCAATTTAAACTGTTTTAAAATATAACTCATAAACATGTTCTGATTCACATACAGCTCAATGGCAGCTGTGAGAGCTGGTTGTTTAAGACTATCTATTCCATACAAATCAGCATCAATTGCCAGTTATAGCATAAATTGGAGTATACAAGGTGCTCGCAGAATCGTCATACAAAACTTTCAGACATCTCAAGTAGGGTTTGGTGAGCTTTGAGACATCACTTTAAAAAAAAAGAAATATGCCACAAAGATTCATGAAAGCTTAAAAATCCGTTATGCATAACTACTATGTGTTGAACTAAAATTTATGACACCTTTAAAAATGTGGTTTCGATCTCACCTTGTTTTCTTGGTAACAGGTCTAGCCTTTTACTGGGTTTTATTTGGGACGAACCAGATCTCTTGCAGCACTGGGTCACAGATCCCGTAAATGAAATTAATCTGTGATGTTGACAAGCTTGATGTTTCTTTAGTGCTGAAGGCCAGGTTAAGCTTCCCCTCCACAGCCAGTTGGAAAAGCCAGGCTCCCATGGCAGACTCGCTTGTACTAGGATGGGATGCAATGTTTCCTAAAGGAGCCTGTCTCCCTCCCCAATTATCAGAAATGATGATTGCTGATTTTTCACTTAAATAACCCTGGATTATCTGTAAAATGGTTGCTGCAATGAAGCAGCGACGTGGATCATGTATCATCAGAGCCGACAACTGAAAGTTTACTTGAAATAGCCTTTTTTGTAGTAGCTGTCTGAGTCTGTGTATTATCCAAGGCATATTTTCAAGTATGAGTGTTTTCAAAGGAGTCTAAAATATCTGAGAAATGGATTACATTTGAAAAAACAATGCAGCTTAGATTCTTAGATAAAATCCGGTGGGACGTTTCCCACCTACAACTACTTCAAGCCCTCTGAAGACAAAGAAACGTTCCTGTTGATTCCACCTGGCTCTGTTTCAAGCCCTAATAATTAGTGCCACTTTATCAAAACAATCTCACAACCAAGCAATAAGGTCTGGGTTTTATGCATAAACACAGAAACCAAGCTCTAGCCTGCCTATTCATGATTTATTGTGGAAAGTTTTTTTCCCTTTTGTTTGCTTTTGATAAGTCCCCCAACAAGTGTGCAGTAAGGTTAATTTTCCTCAAAAGAGAACAAATTAATGTTGTGGAATGCAGGCTGGGCTTTGGTTTTGAAGCCTGCCTTCTTACTCTGGTTCAGATTTCCAATGAAACTGATGAAGATAAATTTGTATTTTATCATCTGAATCACACACATTCATAAAAGATGGAAGCGGAGAAACACATACAGGTTTACATTATTTCTAGTTCACAACCACGTATTGGATTTTTTTTTTCTATGCTGTATTTTCAAGTGCATCAAGCTTCAAAGTTATCATGCAGTGGGTCCTCCATACTGCATCCCCATGTGGGTGACCAGACTACTTCACAAATTCACAGCATTGCATTTGTGAAGAAACACTCTGGTTTGTTTTATTAGATTCCAGCCTTTACCCCCAAATTATATTGTGCTCTCTTAAGCTCTTTTTGTACAGAAATACCATTCTTCTGACTTGAAGACTTCTTGGAGCACCGCAGTGAGACCACAAAGTAGTGGGGCAGCATGGCACTCTCTTTTAGAAACCAAGGATGTGGTATCTTTGAGCAGAGACAACTATGGTGTGGGGCACAGACTTGGAGGAAACCTGGTAAGTAGTGGAGATTAAGCTGGCATTTATGTTCTTTATACAATTTCAGTAATTAATGAAGCCTACGCCCTGGAAAGGGAATCAATCCAGGCAAGGCACAGTGGCTGCATCTTCACTTCTTTCTGGAGCAGACTGGGAACCGGATGGGGTCCACCAGACTCCTTCATGATCACTCCTCTTTTCACATACACAGCACCTCCTGACACAGATTTTGACTTCCAGCCTGTAAAAATTGCACTCTCTCATCCTTTGGATCCATTTTTTTTTTCTAGCTAGCAAATTCAGTCCATTTCTTGCTGATGTTTACTAAAAGTATAAGATGAAGCTACAGATTTAGAAAAGTATGGAAGCAGAGTCCAGCTAGAAAGACAGCAGAGAACCTGTTAGCCAAAATTCAGGTTTTATGTGGGGTTTTTTTCCCACCCCGTTATTATACAGAAAACTCTAAAAACATGCCAAGTCCACTTTGCAGTGTAAGAAGGTAAGTGTTTGCAGCAAATCTAAAATTTATATATAAAAGGATCTTTTTATTAAAAAAAAAAAAAACCCACAGTCATTGGCTTAAACAGAGAATTGGAAGGTTTTTTGACACTGTAATTTTGACAGGATATTAGAGAGGATTTTCCAACTCAGTTTTGCAAAATCCCTTTGAAGTAAAGCTTTCTGCTTCTGGTCCTTGCCTGGGAAGTATTGCTCATGGGAAGTATTGAAATTACT
>VZTL01019777.1:22287-33381 GCA_013400535.1 Scopus umbretta | reverse complement strand
CGGTGTCCACAAATGGAAAGTCAGTGTTCCCACAGAACACACACACCTGTCTCCAGACAGCAGCACCTAGGACCTAGGTAGATGGTTTGGGTTGACCACCATCCTAACTGTCCCACACGTCTGGCGGCCCAGGAGACTCATTCAACAGCCTGCTAGCATTCATTTTTTGCCACCCTTTTCATCATGCAATCAAGCTGCCCAACAAGTATTTGTCACAGTTTCTCAGCTTTAGCTGTGACCTGCATTCAGAGGTGATGAGTACAATTAGTGAGACGCACAAGCTCTACCTACATCCTCCATAAGATGATTAAACCAATTTGACCAAGCGTTTCCTTGATCCCTACCACAGTCCTGTAATACAAGGCATTTTAGCTAGCTTGTCTGAGAGGCTAGATATTTAAGATGAAGTAGAATGGCCTGTAGCAATGATATTTCTTACTATAATCTGTAATTCAACAGCCAGGTTTTTTTGCTAGAGGAATAGGAAGAATTTACGTACAGCCAAAATTAAACAAAAAATCTGCAAGTAAACAAGAAACCCGGATTCTTGTATAAATGCAAAGATTCCCCTTATGGCTCAGAAAGTCCCAGAGAAATAGGGAATTATTTCATTCCTAGTCATAATTTACTGGCCAGCTTTTGATATCAGACTCAGGTCAGTCCCTCTTCTGTTTGTTCTCAAATGCAGCTCTTATTTTATCATAGTCACATCAACAGCTGGTCTGCGTGGCTTTGGCTGGGAATGGTGTCTTGTGTCAGGTATTTGTCAAAGTGTAATTTCTTCAAGAGGCAGGTAGGCTGCACAGTGAGGAGGTCATACGTGCTGTGCTCAGGCTGCAGGGGCACAGGCTGGGATATGTTTTGCTGCCTTTCTGAGTTTCTAGCCTGACATATCTGTCTGTTGCAGTGCCTATACAGCACATCTGACCACGTTTGTGACCAGGATGAGATTCCCATGTCTCTCTGGGAGAGGGACAGACTGGGAGGAGGGAAAGAGGGTGTACCTAGGACTTCCCACATGCCTCTCTACCTTTCCCCATGTGCCCGCTGAGCAGAGCTTGTGTGCTCCCAACCCCTAAACCTTGACTCCCAGGTTCCCAACAGATTTCTGCTCCTGCAGTTGCTGGCGTTTGAATAGACATAAAAAGTCCCTCCAGTGGGTCCTGAGATGCTGGTAGCTGTACAACAGCATAGGGTGGGCCTTTCAAGTTACCAGTGGTGTGACCTGTGAGAAAAGTCCTTCCCTTATTTCCGTAGCCTACCCTGGCTGAGGCTGTGGATAACGACGCTTAATACAACAATGTCAAAGGGTGAGGACAGACTATTGATTCTGACCAGAAACTGTCATGGATTACCAGAACACAGGTGACAGCCTCTATAAATCTCACTGCAATCTTTACAAGCATTTTACAATTCTAGTGGGCCACCATCAAGATTTTCAGCTGTAACTTGAACTTCTTTCCAAGATCAGTGAAGCCATCTCTGGTGAGATAGCCGTGCATTACCACAAAATTACCTAATTACCCCTAAACTACCCCTTAAATATACTGCTAAGATATCCTTAGGAAAGGCCCAGCTGAACCACCAGCACACAGAGCTGTAGAGGATTTACACAAATAACGTGTGGGCTATTTTGATGCCTTTTAAGAGGGGCTGGCAAAGCAGGGATTGCTTGGTTTTTGGTTTCAGAGGAAGCTACAAAAGTATACGGTTGATGGGATACCTTCAGAAGACTATGAGAGGGGCTGATGTAGATAAGCATCCATCAGATGGCAGAATACAACTTCTCAGCAGCCATTTCTCTGCATTTGAGTTTCCCCACCAAAAGAGCTGGAGTGTACCTCTGAGCTGTTACTGAGCAACTGGGGAATGACACACAGGATTAGCTGCAGTCACATTTTAAAGTTGCTTTCTTATAGCTTTCATCTGTGTAGGCACAATTTATATAATATAATTATCATTGGATGTCATGGTATACAAATAAGTGAGGTCTGTGTATGAACATACAAATATTTGAGTTAAAAATAACCTTCTTTTAAGATACTGTCCTGGCTTTGGCTGGGATAGAGTTAATTTTCTTCCTAGTAGCTGGCATAGTGCTGTGGTTTGGATTTAGTATGAGAATAATGCTGATAACACACTGATGGTTTAGTTGTTGCTAAGTAGTGCTTACACTAGCCAAGGATTTTTTCAGCTTCCCATGCTCTGCCAGCAAGAAGCTGGGAGGGGGCACAGGCAGGACAGCTGACCCAACCTGGCCACAGGGCTATTCCATACCATATGGCATCATGCTCAGCATATAAACTGGGGGCAGTTGGCCGGGGCACGATGACCGCTGCTTGGGGACAGGCTGGGCATCGGTCAGCGGATGGTGAGCAGTTGCATTGTGCGTTACTTATTCTGTATATTCTATTATTATTATTATCCCTTCCTTTTCTGTGCTGTTAAACTCTCTTTATCTCAACCCATAAATTTTATTTTTTTTTTTCCGAATTCTCTCACCCATCCCACTGGCGGTGGGAATGAACGACTGGCTGTGTGGTTTTTAGCTGCCTGCCGGGTTAAACAACAACAGATAGGTTGTCAGTTTGAATCTAATAAATCATAAGCTGGGCTTAGTGAAGAGATTTATATAGCAGTGAGCTACAGTACCCTTCATTCATATTTCACTTCTCTAAAATATATTTTATAAATTATGTTGTTTCCCTTGCAGTAGAACTGTTTAACTTCTACTGATAAAATGAATTATTTTTCCCCATTACTTATCCCTGTTACCTGAGATTGCCTGAGAACTTCTCTGGCAACAACAAAATAATCACCCTGTTATTAATAGTTGTTTACTGGTACATTTTGTCATTTTCTAAGGAGTTAAACACACCTCAATCATAAAAGGATCTACTTTATTGTATTTTTTAGATTATTTTTAAACTATAAAAATAATTTTTCATTTACTGACATGGAATTCTGAAAGAAGATTAGAAAAAAGGGGTTCTGAAAAGATTAGAATATTGGCAAGAAAGTTTGCAAGAATTTGTGAATCTCCTTTCCCAATGATATCCTACCATTTCAACCTCACTCATTAAGACTATTAAAACTCATTAAAATAAAATACTGTGGGGAAAAACAGATACTGAAGAAAACCCCTTTAATCTTGAAAGTAATCCTATTTAAATATAATGCTTGCATTTAATGTCACTTGTTGACTAGTGATATAAACACCTGAGAAGCTTATATTCTACTATGAATTTAAATTTTAAAAAATCTAGAGTTTCAAATTATTCTAATGAGACAACAATAATTCCTTAGCTTTCTACTTCATGTATAAACATACAGCTTAAGACTCACTAGATCTATGTATTCCTCAGGAAAAAATAAAGAAGAACTTCTCAGCTTTGCCATATGAGAGAGGACTTTTGGCTAAGTTTCAAAATCCATTCTACTTACACTTCTGTATAAATTTTAAAATCACTATCATAGATGAAAACATTAATAACTGTAATATATGAGACATCAACAGCAGTCTATCCAGCTTGTAATTTTTACTTTTTGTAGAAGGAATGTGAATCCAGATACAGGAGCAGATTTTTTTGCCATAGCCACCCATACCTACCTTCATACATCTGGAACAGTTTGAGTATATCATATATTTCAACCTTTCCTCACACATTTCTCATGTTAAATATGCATTTCCTCATGCATTTCTCCTGTTAAATATGGCCTTTTCTTGTCAGGCTCTGAGGATCAAAATGCTTATGAAACACATCATATTTCTGTTAGATATTAGGAGACATGACTTGATTCTGACTACCAAGCTGGTCGTTAGCTATTCCTTACTAGGAGTGACTACTGCTACTAGGAGTGAACTTTGGTTCTCAGCTTGACTCCAACTCATGCTTATGTCTTCATTTAACACAATTTTATTTATACATACATATATATATATAAACTATAGATATACTATATATATACACTTATATATATTTGATGGGGAAATTATATGCAATATTTTCAAGGAAAATATGTGGCAGAATTATTTAGTCAGACTAAAGGATATATTTGTAGCCATCACATGGATTGTAGCACTTTTTCAGTAATGAGCACTTTGGAATATGAATCTCTTATGGTTATGATTAGTCAACTGATTCAAATTTTGGTTCTGCGTAATCCTCTGATTTTTTTAGAACATGAATATTTTTCTCAAACTAGACTCAGACAGAAACACCACTGCTATTTTCAAGTGCAACAAAGGTACAATCTAAAGGCTGACTTGCAGCCACAGTAGCAGCCACAAGACTTTGATCAGTAAGATGAAGTCTTGAAGAAAAGGGATAAACACTGGAAAAAAGGCACACAGACATTAAAGATCAAATACCCCAAGGCTTTTGGTTCAAAATAAAACTTTGCTTCCTTTTGGATTTTTAAATTCTTCTCAGAAAGTTAGGATCTTAAATCCCATTGAGGGCAAAATCTGCTGCCTAAATTACACTGAATTTAACCTGTTTAACAACTTTTAAAAATGCCTGCTACGAGATTGGCCTACTTAAATATCAGGAACACTTACAGAAATCTCAGCCTCCAAAGACTGCAGGAATTATTGTGTGTGCATGGTTGACTAGAGGAGGAAAGAAAGGTTTTGACATGCTTAAGGTCACAAAACCAAATTAGCACACTGTAAGAAGAAGTCACTATTCCCACATCTTTTAGTGCCTGAAGGGATACAGTTAGGAATGAGGCAGCAGGACCATTCTTCAATGCAGCTGATGATATTCGTCAATCAATCAGGTTTTGCTCCCACTGCCTAAGAAATAAAAGCTGGCTGCATAGCATCAGAAGGCAAGTTGAGGATTTTTCTAAAGGCAAGAAACTCTGATTTTCAAGAGCTTATTGAAAATCTGTCAGGTCTAAAAAGATAATTTCATGTGAGAGATACTAGACTACATTCATCTCTGTCATAACTCCATTTCAATCAGTAAGTTACCCTAGGATGAGTTTCTTTATAAGAAAGACACAAACCACCAGACAGGGGCAGAGTTAATTGAGTGAATCTTACTTAAAAGTTTAAAAAAAAAAAAAAGAAAAAAGAAATAATGACAAAAGTAGACTATTCCCTTTAATAAAATGAGATTTTGTAATAGTTATGGTTCCAGATAGATTAAAAAGTAGAATCTGAACAGGGGATTTGTTTTTTTTTATTTTCAAAATTAGAATCTGTCACCATCACTGCTCAGTTTACAGCCACAAGTGAAAATAAGAAATCCCTAAAAAATTGAATTCCTTATTGAATTATTTACCCTCTATTTATATTAATTAGAAGAAAACACTTTAAAGGAATTACACTTCAGTCAATAAAATAGTTCCAAATGTAATTGGAAACAAAACAAATGAAAACATTAAATTAAGAGAAATGTGAACAGCTTATGGCCACCCAAAGGCTAGTCCTATAAAAGCAAGTGAACCATGCTGTGGTTAGAAGAAAAACAAAAAGTTAGACTGTCCATAAAATAATAATAATTAAACCATGATAAAACAGATCCTGGTAGATACTCTATTGCAGAAAAATGTTTGCAAGTTTGTGACATCAAAGATAAAACGATTCAAGGAAAGAGACATTTTTAACCTCTAGGCTGTCAGTTTCCTTAAGAATAAAGCAAAGGAAGTAAGGAAGAATAAAGAAAGAAAGTAAGGGGGTTTTTGTGTGTCTGTATATATTCGTATCCAAAGAAATACTGGCTTACTTGGCAGACAAAGCCTCGTCTTTCAACTTTTGGGTAGACAGCCAAGAGTAAGCACATTGGAGACAGAGTCATGAAGCTCCAATGTGGAGTTGTCTTTCAGTTAGGGCAGAGCAAATATGCACCAAACAGTTGGCTGATTGCCTTATGGTGGTAAGGTAGGAGGATGAAGAAAGTGAAGAGAAATGGGTTCTTAAGCCAGAAGGGCTGAAAGCTGCTACTGCCTCCCTCATCACTATCAGTGCGTCCTGAGTAGCTCCTGCCTGGGAAACCGAGCCCAGGCCTTCAGAAAGGCTAAGGGAGGCAAAGGAGATTCACTCTTGAGACTTGTTTATCATTCTTTCTCAATCCTTTCAGAGCTCTGACAGCAGTTGCCATGGAATTTTCTTTTTTCTACTTCACAAGTTTTCTCCTACAGTGCAGCTGGAAAAAGGTGATTTTCCTCAGTGGAAAGTAGCAGAAGCCCTTTCCTGTTACTGTTTTTTTCCTGCCTGTTCATATAATGTCACATTATTGAGTCAATTCTAAGAGTCCTGGGAGGTACCAGATCTAGTTCCTTAAAGAATAAAGGAAATTTTTCACTTTTCCAAAGAACATAAACCAAAATGGAAGTAGAACCAGCCTGCTAATTCATCGGGCTGACTCAGTGCTGGAAGAATCCCACATGTTCTCTTTTTAATTTTAGAACTCCAGGAAGCAGTTACACCTGACTGTGCAGAGGTAGGAACTTGTCCCCGAAAAATGTTCTCTGCCATGGTGCTTGCTACATGCTTGTTATTACCAGCAGCAGTGACGCCTTCTGTGAGTTACTTAATATCACTCTGCAGGAAAACAATTACAGGATTTTAGTTGTACTGAATCTGGTCCTCAAGAGAGACTGATGGTGTTGCATGTGCAACTCTAGACAGAATTTCCTCACTCTGTTTTCCCACTGTAGTAGTTTAGAGCGTATCTGCTAGTTTAGGAACAAATAGCATTGAAAGTCACTCTCCAGCTTTAATGATCTCATATTGTGTACCCACAGTGCATTTATAAGTGCATGGGAAAATATTTAAATTTTTAGATAGAGATGCACGTTGCTATTTTTTTCTAATCTAAGTATTTTTAACCACAGAAAACAATGCAAAATGCATACAGAGTTAATCAATTTCAAGTGTTTCTCTTGTAACTCTTCTAACTCAAGTCATGGTTTTATTATTCAAGGGGAGTAGCATTTTGACTTTCTTGGAATCCAAACGTAAAGACAAAAGAGACAGAAAGAGTAGAGGCTACAGAGACATACACACATAGACATTTATACTTTTAGCTTTTGTTGAAATGAGGCTGAAAGCCCCAGTTTTGTCTAAGTCCATCCTTGATGCCCAAGATACATTTCTAAGAAAGGAGTTTTTTTCTGGAATAAGTGTAGGAGAGAGACAGATAAATAGACAGATATGGATGCTTCTTCAAGAAAAAACTAATAATGAGACAACTTGTTTCATGAGGATCTATTCTATTCATGAGCACCACTTAGCCCTTGAAGTGAATCACAGTAGAAAAATAGTTTTACAGTGAAAAGGCTATTTAGCAATTTATTTTGAAGGCTATCAAGAAAAAGGAGGTTGTGTTATTTATGCATAGAAGATTTGATTGCATTCACTTTATCAGCTGCTATGCAAAAAAATGTGTATCTTAGTAGTAAATCACCAGCAATGGGCAAGAAAGTTAGATTTTATGTGTATAAAAATGATGAAGTAAAAGATATCATTTGACTAATAAAGACATACTGCAATTATTTCTGCTCATCAAATCTCTTATATGAAAGGATAACCACTTGCCTTTCCTTTCCAGTGATGATATTCAGTTTAGCAGACCTGTTTAATCAGTCAGTAGAAAGGAAAGGAGGACAGAAAATCTGATTTACACTCATTTTACATTTGTGAACATTTACAAATAATTAAAGCTAACATTCTATAATGGTACTGCTCTAACAACATCTTACATAATCATAGACATACTTTTCCCTGTCCCAGCAGAACTTTTGAAAAAACCCCACATTTTTTACATAAGAATTGGTCTATCTTGATATTTTTCAGTGGCAGGTATTGTTCACAGTCAGGCAAAAAGGGGTCTTATTTATCTGACCATCTGTCATTATCTATAGGTATGATCACCTACTTCTAAAGTACCTACTTTATGCTTCTTCCATAGGGGAGGACAGAAAGAGGAACATCAGGACACAATTCATCTTATCTCAAGGTTAATGTTTAGAATTAATCAGTTGAATGCTGTAGAACGGCCCATTTTTCCTCTCAGCACACCTAATTCAAATGAGGAAGCATGTGTTGTAGTTTCTGAACTTAACATGGTGAATACCATAGCAGATGTCCCCTGTGGATTAATATTCCCTTAGTGTCCCAGTCAGGATCTAATCCTTAAGGTGTTTTTTGTTGCCACTCCAAATTAATTTAAGTTTTTTTGACTTTGACAGAAAGTCTCTTATAGTTCCACAGAGATATAGAGTGGTAGTTAATAAATAAGAACATACTGTCAAAAAAAGTGGCTAGTGTTCATCTAGCAGCATGAAGGAGAGAAGTTCTTAATTTCTGTTTGAATACTCGTTTGAATGCTTAATAGAATATATGTATCCCTTCATATATGTCCCTGTATCCCAAACAAATGTCATTCACAATGAAAGTATCATGGACAGTGTCTAGCAAAAAGGTTCTGGTGAATTGACTGAACTCACGTGTTTCTTTGAAAAGACCATATTTAAGGAATACTCCTAAAGGAAGTTATTGATCATGCATTTTATCCGTACTATTATTAGCCTTTACTTTGAAGATACAAAATCTATTTTACAGCATACAGGATACATTCAACAGCTAAAGGTTCTGACTGTTGGCTTTGGCAGAAATGTAAAAGGAGTATTAATTGCAGAATGAGGTAACCACCTTGGAAGATAATGAGTAAAAAATAATTTTCAACAAAAAAAAATTGTTTCCATTCAAACCTTATGAGTTCATTTTCAGTTTATCATGGGGTGTACAAGATGGACACAATGACTTGACAATTATGCAATTTTACATCGTGACACTGCACCTATTTTGCTTCTGGCTATATGAAATGACCTGATACAACCAATTTGATCAATCTCCTCACAGGAGGAGTAGCACGCAGCAACTTTCTGAGAATATTTTGGCACCTGTTGAAAGCCGTCCCAATATACCAGGCTACCATGAAGTTAGGCTAAATTTAGGGAATTCCAGTACCTCATCCTACAGTGAGTAAACTATCTGGCAAGCTGCAAAGGTTCCCCTGCATTCAGAAGCTTTCCTTCCATAGATGCTGAAGTACCATGACAGCTCGGCTATCACTGATTTGGTGTGACAATCATCAGTGTTTTCAATCATCCTTCACAGTGCAAACATACTGCAGATATTTGCACTTGTGGACTTCCTGTAACGAAAAGAGAAGAATAAATTAAGTTGGGGAAAAGATGTTAGACAGAGGTAACTTGAGTTACAGGGTTACAAAGTGCAGGAATGGCAAGCTTACTCTCACTTACACAGCAAAAATACAGAAATGGTGAGTTCTGTTTTTTCCTGTGAAAGAGTTTTCTGAGAAGATGTTATAAATTTTCTGTGAAACAAGGTTAAGATACAAGGAGCAATCCAGCAGTGGGAGTACAGCTTGATTATGCTACGTGGTGCCCTATTGATCTCAGGCAGGTTGTTTCTTGCCAGAATACGTGATTTGAATAAAAATGTTTATTGTGCTTCACGGGTGTATGTCATTTTGTCAAAGTGATTTCAGCATCAAGACTTTCAGATTCCTGTGTCCAGAACATTACAGTAGAGCACCTTAAAAATGAAAATACCTCATTTTATAGCAGGAGTTTGATAACCATCAAATGAGTGAGCAAGCAAGAGCATCAGAGGCACTAAGGTTTTTTGTAATGTTGGCTTTAAAGACATCAATTTTTTCTTGCTGGAGAGAAATGTCACTACATGAGGAATTTTGCCAGGAAAAACAATTTCAAATGAACATGAAGGGATGCAGACTTTCCCTGATAAAATTATCTCTTTTTTTTTTTCCTTTTTTTTAGCAGGCTTTCCCTGGTTAAATTTTCACTTTTTTTTTTTTTTCCTTTTAATAAGTAGCAAGGTAATATATGTCTATGAGTTTGGACAACTAAAATTTTTAAACTTGGGTACATAGTGATCTCTATTCAGTGGACTCCCATAGTAGCATCCAAGAAAACATCTTCTTCTTCTACTTTCTAAGTTTCTGAATGTTTCCATTCGGCCCTAAGATATTATCAATGCAGATTATGAGTATATAAATAATATAGCCCCTGAAATTCCAAGAATTGTATCTTCTGTTTTCACAGATCAGAAGCAATACCTGCATATACATCATTGAAGCTGCTGCTGTCCTTTATACAATGTCAATCATTTCTATGAATAATAGCACTTTACTTTCTTCTTATGCTTCATTCAGAGTTTATACTTTTTTCTTTCACTTCCCACATTTCCTCTCTTGTGAGCTTACCTGTCAGTCTCCATATTATTGTGCCTATCACTGTCTAGATTTCACTGTGATAAAATCTTTCCCCACATCAACACTTCTGATTTTTTCTTTCCTACAAATCCCTGTTCTGTGGCTTCCAAAAATCCCAGATCTCTAGACTCTCATGCATGCAGTAAAGTGCAGTCCTCTTCCATTTCTCCACTGCCTCAAATCAATTTGAAAGAACTGTCTTATCCTGTTGAAATGTCTGCTAGCTACTAAATTCCTTAAAAGGCTAGAGATTGTGTGCTTGGCATAAACCTGGAAGATGAGTTCAGGCTCTCTCCTGCAGCTCCCATGTATCACAGTGAAGAAGTCAAATGCTGCCATATCCTTTGAAAGACACACAGGCACCTGCTTATTCTTGGAAATGCTTAAGTCTTCATGGTGGTAACATTAGCAGCAAGTCAGCATCTGTCAAAATAATTTCTGGCCTGTTATTTAGCTAATAAGGTGGTCAGAGCCCAACTTATGTCAAAGCTAAAATAACCAAAAGAGAGATTTTGAGACTGAAGAGTAGACACCTGTCCCACAGCAAGGCACAGCACACATAAATCTAAGGTTTTTGTATGTACTTCATATACTCTTGCTACAGGCTTGCTAAAGACAAACTGTTACAATCTGCAGAAGATATTTCATGAGAAGAGAATTAGAAGGCATAGAGAAATCTGGACAAGCATCAAACAGATATTGAGACTGAAACAAGAGACAGCTTTCTCAGCGAGCACTGGGATGAGTAAACGATCTGGCAAGACTAATCCAAGGATCCTCAGAAAAAATACTGCTTTTTTTTCTTTTTTTTTTTTTTTTT
>VZTL01019777.1:0-22261 GCA_013400535.1 Scopus umbretta | reverse complement strand
TTTTTTTGGCCTTGGTATTTTTTCCCCAAAGGAAAGGCTCCAAGAGGCTCCTAAGTCACCCAGGAGGGAGACGACCACAAGATGGTGGCAGCACCACAGCCACACATAGAAGCAGTCAGATGAACACTGAGCCCCACTCTCCACTCCTGCCTCTGTCAGCTGCCCAGTCACTCCAAGACACCACAGCAGTGCCAGATCCTGTCTCTCAGCATCCTTTCTTTTCTTCCCAAGTCATTAAAAAAATTATCCTCAGACTTACAAATTGCTTACTGATGTCTCCATCATCCTATCATTGTGAATGTCGCTTAACTTCAAAACAGATCTTTAACTGTGTGAGAAAACACGTTGTTGTCCTGACACCCTGTCTGTGCAGATGAATCTGTTGACTGGCACGTAGTAAAAATATTTTAGTTTTTCACAAAAATCTGTGTGAATTCCACATATTGATTATAGATTATAAGTATATGACAGTATAAGATAAATACAATCTATATATGACATATAAATAGCATATGACATAAAAATGTATTGCACCACTGTTAGGGTCTCCTTTGTCATGGTCTCTCTTTTTTGTACAAGCCTTTATACTGAGTGGTGTCCAGTATCCCTCCCATTTCATAAAGCCTATGAACGGCATCAAGTCCATTCATCAAATTGTTTTTTCTAAGGAGCTTTTTTGAAGAAGTCATCATATTTTTTCAAGCATTTTGTTGTGTTAGCAGTATGAAAGCTGCCATTACCAAACTTGTTAATGGAAAAAGCTTGCTGAAAGCTGATTTTCCAGGATCTCTACTTACTTGCAGTATCTTATTACATGTAGATGGCAACCTTCTTTCTCCAGAGAGAAAGCTCTAAGGCTAATTGTGGAGAAGGGTGATGCTTAATGAGCCTGCCAATTTGCTGTGTATGATTTCTCCATTAAATAAAGCAATAGCATAAATAAGTATTTCTCTTTTAAGGGCAGGGGAAATAAGTTACCACAGTAGTTATGGCTGGCTTAGCTTACTTGTTTCTTTGCTCTTGACTCAACAGGATTTTGAACTTCCTCACAGACATTTACAGGAGAGAGAGAAACACCCAGATGGGCTGCAATTACTAGAAATGAGCAGATGATTTTGTAACAGAAGTAGAACTGGTTGGATTTACCTCTGCACTTTCAGGAGCACTCTGATAAATATTCTGATTTAACTTAGAGTATTTCCTAAAGACTGAGAGTGACAGGAAAATAGCTCACAGATCTAGAAAAAGGCTTTTAATTCAACTTAGTATTGATTGCATGGAGCAGTAGGTATGCGTGGGAAATGACATGGTAATTGCATAGAATGTAGTCTGGAAGTAGGCACCTGAATGGCTATGTCTGATGGTTATTCAGCCAGCCCTTTGTGCTACAACCTCCTTGCCTCTGGACTTTGTTCAACATCAGACTAGGGAGGGGGCAAAGCTGAGTTTTTTGTCAGCTGTGTGACTCTTGCATCATAACTCCAGCCATGACTCTTATCAGAGGAACCAGGGGAACCTTAGTCTTTTCAAATTTATATTCATTTGCAACATCCCCTTTGCAAACATTTCCCTGATGGAGACTAACAGCAGGACTGGGCTATACTCCAGCCTTTTCCCAGCATTTGCCACAAGTTGGAGATCATGTTTGCAGCCACCCTGCCAGGTCTACGCCCAGTGAGGAACTCACAAAACTATAGTCTGTCTTCAGCTCAGGGGTGCTGTTGTGAGCACAATTAGGAACATAGAAATTGCTATATCAAATCAGAATAATGGACTGTCTAGTACAATATCCTGAGGCCAGTAACAGATGCGTCGGAGAAAAACGTTTAAAAAGAATCAGTGGTAGGTAAATGTGGAATAATCTGCTGTTAGAGAAGGTTTTTCTTACTCGCTTGTGGAAAATTAGATATTACATGTTATTTTGCATGATATGCGCATCTGCTTATCTGTGATATTAATCACTCCTTGCAAGTCTTAAGCTGAGGGAGACAAATAAGGAAAACCAAATGAGTAACAGCATAATGGCAAAAAGGAAAGGCTGGCATAGGGAATACCAAGGGTTCTTAATGAAGCTGCCACTGAGAAATAAACCCTAGTCTGGAGCATGCTTGGATGGCAATGCTGACTCTTTCTTGCCCAAATTTAGGATCAAATTCTATATAAGACTTGAAAAATAATGATTTCAAAGGGTGGGGAGAGAACTTGATTGAGAAGCTTGTCAGTAACACAAGTTTAACATCGAGCAAAGCACCCTGAGATGCTCGGGGGGTAATGTAAAAATTAAGACATTTCTCTAAGATTTATAGGAGCACTTGACTGGGGAGAGGTTTGCAGTCTCCACTGTTTGAGGGGCTGCGGAAGCTTTTAGGTATATCAATGTTGCAAAATGTTTGCATGTCAGGTCCAGCTCTAGTTTACTGTGCCTCTGTTTTTCATGTTTATCTTGTAGGGTAGTTCATCGCTAGTGACAGAACAACTGTGGATGCAGCAGTGCAATATAGCAAGTTTCAAATCCAATTCAAATAAAGCAGAAAGGCTTTAATTCATGGTATGGTGACATCTGGAAACACAGATCCGCGAGCAAAGTAAAGGTGATACATTTTCCTGGTTAATAACTGGCATGCACAAGATATTCCAATTTTCCTATGTACAAACTAATCCCATATGCAGGCTGCTTCCAGTTTTTGTGAATAAAAGCCTAAGGAAAACTAAGATTGGTCACAAATCCAAGAGCAAGATGACATTTCAGGCCTTAGAAAGCAGTAACAAAATGCTCCATCTGATTTCCTGTTAATGTAGTGTCATTGTTCACTGCATCGTCACAGCTGACCCACAAAAACCATAATCTTAAGGCACAAACATTTGCCTTTACAGAAATGGATTTTACCACATCTTCTTTGGGCTTCCCATAAGCAAGCCCCAATCCTGTAGTAGCCTTGCCTACTGGGTTCCCACGCTGCCTTGTAGGACATTGCCTTCATCATACCACGCTGCCCAGCACTTCACCACCTCTGGGCACTGCTGGCTGGCCTCCGCAACTGAGGACCTTCCAGTTGCATTTGTATCAGAGCGTGGGCTATTGAATCCAGTTTGCATGTGATTACTGCAGGTGTGGGTGTACACCTCACCAGGTCTCCTCTGGCGAGGCTGGGTAGCCATGCAAAGACAACCCAGATGGATGGGATTTCAGCACAGGATACAAATCTTCTGAGGATCCAGCTGCACACTTGATGTTAACTCACACTGAAATATGGGCTACTGCTTCTGTCTCCAACTTGTCACTGCCTCTACCTACAATGGTGGGATAAAGCAGCTAGACCCTACTCAAACTATTTCTTGCTCACTTACAGAAGTGTCTTTAGCTGTGCTTGTAAAGAAGACTTATCTGGAGCAAACAGACACCAAACATTTATTTTTTGTCATTAGCTTTAACAGTTGTAACTCTGGATGTGTACAATCACTTTTCAAGGGGTTGTTGCATGCAATCTTGGCATCTTGGCTTACTATTTCACTGTTACAGTCTAATTTAAAATTCTGGGGTGGTAGGTTCTTTCAGTGTCAGCTGCAAATTAAACAATTGTCTCCTACATATGCCCCAATCACACAACACAATACCCTGGAGAAAAAGAAGCTTTTGCTATTGATGCAGGGAAAAAAATATAGTTGGCACTAAATGGTGTCCTGTAAGCCATGTTTCAGCCCAGAGCAAATTTGAATGTGCAATTTTATGTGCCAACAACAACAAAACCCCAAACTGGTGCAAATTAACTACAAGGACGTGAACTGTATCCACAGTAATAATATTACAAATTACATCCCAAGTTAGCTAATCTTAAGTTTGTTGCCACATAGGGAATTGGTTTTAATTGCATTTTTCTTGGCTTCTTTGATACACTTTATTTATTTATTTGAACAGAACCTCTTTATGTTCTTAGTGTTCAATATGTTTGTATTCTCAGAGTAGGTTGGAGTGGGATGCACTGTAAGAGAACTCACACTTACTGTGTGTCTTTTGAATACATATATATTTTTGCACTACTAAAGGTATAGAAAATCAAGACAAATAAAAAGGTTTCCTTTATATATATCAACATGACTCCACATCATGGACAGATTGTATCATAAGCAAAACAAGTGTGTTTTGAAGTGTGCTAGCTCTATCCAGTTACGTCAACACAGCCAAAAGCCTTACTGAGGAAAAAAATTGTCTAATCTAGCTACAGAGTATGTTCCGTGTAAGATTTCTCTGCCCCGTTGCCCCAAGAAAAACCCAACCGAGATGCCTGAAAAACTCTTTAACTTGCATACACATATATTTTCTTGAGGCTACAAAGGCTGCCATCTTTACACAGTGTTAGAGCCCTGTCTGTGCTAAGTGTGACTGAACTGGTTGTTTACAGCGATGCTGCTGATCAATTCCCATGAAGCCAAACTTTCTGTTTGAAGTGCAACCTTCCTGAAATGTCAGAGCTGTGCACAGAAACCCAGAGCACAATTTGTCTGAATAAAATGAGCTTTCCTATAAATATTTTCTTAAGTTCTCCTTTGCTAAAGTCTCTCATACATGTTATGTTGACAGATATATATGTTACCATCTGGTTAGGTACTTTGTTCTAAAGAACTGTGGCAGGTACTTGATACATACGTTTTTCATTTTTCAACAACAACAAAAAAAAAGCCCCAGACAACCCTTTGAAGCCTATTTCAAGTTAGTAGACCTAAAAACAATTGGTTGTTGCTGTAAGGAGTTATCATATGTGCTTCACTGTTCCCATAGCAACCTGTTAGAGGATAAAGCAAAGGCTGTCAGGGAAAAGAAAACTCAGTCTGTGGGCCCAGATGCTGAAAAACGTTGCTGAATGTACCCAGAGGGCTCTCAGGGACAGAGAAGGCTGAGGAACATTCTCAGCATATCCTGGATTGAAGAGCACTGTGAAAAAATGTGATATACTTCACAGGAAAGCCTTCACAAAAATATCAGAAGAATGTGAGTGCTACTGGGCAAACAGCAGGAATGGCAAAAATTTCATGGGCATCTCTCTGAGGCCTTCAGAGGACTAAGGTTCAGTGCTGTTTGGATGTTACAGGGAAGTGAATGCCAGACCACAGATCTTGAAAGGCCCAGATCCATTTAAGACCAAGAAGTTCATGGAACCCAAAATACCAGAGACTTTGGGCATCTAAACCTAGTCCTCAGGACTGACCAGTAACTGCCTACCTACAGATTTTCAAAGGTATGAAGTATCTGCAGGAAGAATTGTAGTTTATTCAGCATTCCTACCAATTAACAGCCCAAGCACGTAGTTAGGCACAAACTCCAAGCAGCAAGGTTGGAGAATTCCACCTGTACATTTAAAACACATCTGTTTGTTAACCTGGTGTTTCAGTGCAGCAGACACATCTCTAGTCAGTTTTGCTGCAAGCAGCAACTCAAGCTTGCCGATAGGCGAGGCCACACTCTGGGTGGCTTTGGGTTTTTTTTCTTTTTTTTTAGCTGAGTATTTAAATAGAATAAATAATTCTGATTAATAAAAGACATAAAGAATCTATTGTTTATGAGAAAAAATGGCCTATCTTGCAGAGTTATAGACATATCTGCATTCTTTCTCATCCTCTCTGGAATACAATTCTTTATTCCAGAAGATCTTTCATTTGATACAGTTTTACTCCTAACACAAAAATATAGTTGAAGGCACTGTTCAGAAACAGGTGTGTGAGCCCTTCTCACAGACAGGATCCAATGACTAGCAGCAGTACAGCGGCAGGTGGTGGTAGACCACTTTGAGATGGTTATAAAATTCATATCAATTTCCACTAAAAATGCAGTGTTTGTGCAAGATTTTACTTCACTCTTACTACCTTAGTATGTGGAAAAGTAATAATGCATTAGCAAAGCGGTAAAACAAATATAGATGGCTATAAAAATGGAAGCTAAATAAACAAAAATAAACATAAAAATATAAAGAATACATTAAAAAAAGACAAAGGGCAGAGATTAACATGAGAAAAAGAAGAGACTGAACATGAAATAAGTGTTAAGACCACTCATAAATTTCACAGAAAAAATGTTTAATTCTTCCTTTTTTTAGAAGGTTAATATTTTGGAATTTGTGTTGAAGTATTTTTGCCTGTGAAGACAGTAAATATTGTAACATTTTGCAGCACATTACAGAAGGTTAATGAAAATAAAATTGACTGTCATCTTTATTTATGTGAAATTCTGAGTTCGTCTTCCACTAACTTCCCACTTTAACAGCTTAATAATCTTGTTTGGCATCCAAACTGCAGTGCTAATTAGCGTTGTATTGGGTTTGCATGGCAAGGTTTTGGTAGTGGGGGGGCTACAGGGGTGGCTTCTGTGAGAAGCTGCTAGAAGCTTCCCCTATGTCTGCCAGAGCCAATGCCAGCTGGCTCCAAGACAGATAGAGATTCCCCTGCAGCCCATGGTGAAGACCATGGTGAGGCAGGCTGTCCCCCTGCAGCCCATGGATGTTAACGGCAGAGCAGATACCCACCTGCAGCCCATGGAGGACCCCACACTGGAGCATGTGGATGCCCACAGGAGGCTGTGACCCTGTGGGAAGCCCACGCTGGACCAGGCTCCTAGAAGGACCTGTGGCCCTGTGGAGAGAGGAGCCCACGCTGGAGCAGGTTTGCTGGCCGGAATTGTGACCCCACGGGGGACTCACACTGGAGCAGCCTGCTCCTGAACAACTGCATCCCATGGAAAGGGCCCACGCTGGAGCAGTCTGTGAAGAACTGCAGCCCATGGGAAGGACTCTCATTGGAGGAGTTCATGGAGAACTGTCCCCCATGGGAGGAATCCCACGCTGGAGCTGGGAAGAGTGTGAGGAGTCCTCCCACTGAGGAAGAAGGAGCGGCAGAGACAACTGTGATGAACTGACCACAGCCCCCACTCCCCACCGCCCTGCGCTGCTTGGGGGAGGAGGTAGAGAAAATCAGGAGTGAAACTGAGCCCAGCAAGAAGGAAGGGGTGAGGGGAAAGTGTTTTAAGATTTGTTTTTTATTTCTCATTACCCTACTGTGATTCGATTGGTAATAAATTCAATTAATTTTCCTGAGTTGAGTCTATTTTGCCTGTGATGGTAATTGCTGAATGATCTCTCCCTGTGCTTATGTCAACCCATGAGCCTTTTGCTACATTTTCTCTCCCCTGTCCAGCTGAGAAGGGGAGTGATAGAGTGGCTTTGGTGGGCACTTGGAATCCAGCCAAGGTCAACCCACCACAGCCTATACTTGGAAACTCCTAAATTTAATTGAAGTTCTGGAAAATAACAATAGAAACTCATTTCTAGTACAGCACAGTTTCAGAACTGGATTTGCTTCCTTGCTTACTTTGTATGTTTAAGGTAGATATTTTGATACAGACTTGCAGAACAAGCAAATGTTTTTATATAATACCTACAACACTATATAAACATGGTAAAAAATTCAAGCCTTTTTTGAATGGCTTTGCTCTAACACTGTAAATTTTAGTCAACAATCAAATATAACAGATTCACTTCTATTCAAACTAAGCACGTTCCTCCATGACATGCTCAACACTGTGAGCAGTAACAATCCCTTATGTTGACATTCTATATTTGATCCTTCTGCTCTAATAATAAAAATATGATATAAAGCATACTTTTTACCTCAGTGAAGTGATGGACTGAAAAAAGTCCAATATCCAGTAGGAATGTTATGGCTGGTTCATAAAAAACCAGCCTCAGATGAGAAACCTGACTGAGCACAACATAACAGTTTGTGTCTCGAGAAATGTTTTTGTGCCTGAAATACTGAAAATCCACATGTGGGGAAAGACTGTGTGGCATAATTTAAGAATCCTTACTGAAGACATTCTTGGTGACAGGCTGTTGCACTGAATTTTTCTTGTTTAATTCATAGCTGATTTGGACAAATAAGCTATGATGTACATATCTCATCATATATGATATATATCGNTGCCAGCTGGCTCCAAGACAGATAGAGATTCCCCTGCAGCCCATGGTGAAGACCATGGTGAGGCAGGCTGTCCCCCTGCAGCCCATGGATGTTAACGGCAGAGCAGATACCCACCTGCAGCCCATGGAGGACCCCACACTGGAGCATGTGGATGCCCACAGGAGGCTGTGACCCTGTGGGAAGCCCACGCTGGACCAGGCTCCTAGAAGGACCTGTGGCCCTGTGGAGAGAGGAGCCCACGCTGGAGCAGGTTTGCTGGCCGGAATTGTGACCCCACGGGGGACTCACACTGGAGCAGCCTGCTCCTGAACAACTGCATCCCATGGAAAGGGCCCACGCTGGAGCAGTCTGTGAAGAACTGCAGCCCATGGGAAGGACTCTCATTGGAGGAGTTCATGGAGAACTGTCCCCCATGGGAGGAATCCCACGCTGGAGCTGGGAAGAGTGTGAGGAGTCCTCCCACTGAGGAAGAAGGAGCGGCAGAGACAACTGTGATGAACTGACCACAGCCCCCACTCCCCACCGCCCTGCGCTGCTTGGGGGAGGAGGTAGAGAAAATCAGGAGTGAAACTGAGCCCAGCAAGAAGGAAGGGGTGAGGGGAAAGTGTTTTAAGATTTGTTTTTTATTTCTCATTACCCTACTGTGATTCGATTGGTAATAAATTCAATTAATTTTCCTGAGTTGAGTCTATTTTGCCTGTGATGGTAATTGCTGAATGATCTCTCCCTGTGCTTATGTCAACCCATGAGCCTTTTGCTACATTTTCTCTCCCCTGTCCAGCTGAGAAGGGGAGTGATAGAGTGGCTTTGGTGGGCACTTGGAATCCAGCCAAGGTCAACCCACCACAGCCTATACTTGGAAACTCCTAAATTTAATTGAAGTTCTGGAAAATAACAATAGAAACTCATTTCTAGTACAGCACAGTTTCAGAACTGGATTTGCTTCCTTGCTTACTTTGTATGTTTAAGGTAGATATTTTGATACAGACTTGCAGAACAAGCAAATGTTTTTATATAATACCTACAACACTATATAAACATGGTAAAAAATTCAAGCCTTTTTTGAATGGCTTTGCTCTAACACTGTAAATTTTAGTCAACAATCAAATATAACAGATTCACTTCTATTCAAACTAAGCACGTTCCTCCATGACATGCTCAACACTGTGAGCAGTAACAATCCCTTATGTTGACATTCTATATTTGATCCTTCTGCTCTAATAATAAAAATATGATATAAAGCATACTTTTTACCTCAGTGAAGTGATGGACTGAAAAAAGTCCAATATCCAGTAGGAATGTTATGGCTGGTTCATAAAAAACCAGCCTCAGATGAGAAACCTGACTGAGCACAACATAACAGTTTGTGTCTCGAGAAATGTTTTTGTGCCTGAAATACTGAAAATCCACATGTGGGGAAAGACTGTGTGGCATAATTTAAGAATCCTTACTGAAGACATTCTTGGTGACAGGCTGTTGCACTGAATTTTTCTTGTTTAATTCATAGCTGATTTGGACAAATAAGCTATGATGTACATATCTCATCATATATGATATATATCGATCATTATATTACATATAATTAATGCAACTTCAAAGTTGCCAAACTAGATTGCATTCCCTTCACACGTCTATGGGAAGTTACATCAGATGAAAAGGAAAGACCATTTTAAGTGGTGAACCCGAGGGGAAGGGGAACAAAAGCAGCTACATTCAGCAAATGTGTTCCGTTTCTCTGGTTCAACTATTGTTGATTCAGTTGGTAGGACTCAAGTGAAAGATACTGATCTTAGTGTCCAGCATCAAAAGTAGTCACAGAATCAGTCCTTTCCCTTCCCTTCCCCCCTCCAAAACCCCCCAAAATCAGGAAAGAACTTTTAATTTCACTAACAAGAGTGGGAGCTAGGAGTTAAAAGTCAGAAATACTTCATTTTGTAAAATGTGTTACTTCCCCCTCGGGTATTGTCTGGGTGATATTTTTCAGACTGCAATGGCTTCCCAACATCTTCAGTGTGGAGTCAAACTGCCTACTTCAGTTCACAGTTTGGACTTGAAAAGAAAATTCAATATGGNNNNCTAAAAAAGAAAATCCATTCGGGGCTCCCCGCCCCCCCCCAAAATGTTACTGACAATTGAGGTAAGGGGAAAAGCTCTGTGACTACCTTTTAATAACACTCCTTACAGATATCAATAAAATACATTGATTTTTTTAGGCCAACAGTCTTAGAGGAATGTGGGAGGTGACAGTTAAACCACATCCACAAGTGGTTTATCATCGGCTGCATTTTGCCTGAAGGGGTATAACAGCACTCCCACTGTTACTGCCAGAGAAGCTGCTGCCTTTCTGCTGTTAGGAACTGCCTTGCCTTTAAAACATGGTTCTGTTTACAGTATACTTTATGTGTCTGAGACCTTCTTACACATCAAGTATAAGTGCAAATTTGGCATCAGAGCAGACTGTACAGATTGCCAAGATGAAGAAAAAGACCAGTTCTGTAGAAATACCTTCCCACCCCCCCCATCTAATTTATAATCCTTGTCTGCACAGCCACTGTTTTGGCTCTTCATTGCCTCATCTCAGCTTTACTTTCAGAGGTTTGCACACTGCTCATCATCACACCCCATTCTTCCCCTTTTATCCACAGCCACCTTTACCTTTGGGTCCTTCTTTCTTTCCCTGAGGCAAGCAACCTCCTCTCCATTTTCCTCTCTTCTCAAACTTCACTTCTGAATAGCTTTCAACCGTCCACCTTTGATATAATTTTCCCCTGCTCATTTCCTGTCTCATCGTGAGCAGCTCTGGTAAAAGCAAAATAAAGTCACGCTGACAAGATACATTCAGAACTGAAAAGCTACACTTACAGTTCCTGTGTGCTACGTTATATTAATTTAACTTGCAGAAGTGTAATTTAAAGGCACATAGGTGATAGTTGGCCAGTCCTCTGTGACCTTCTTTGCTAGTGGGGTGTTATTGAAAATTGTCATCCACTTATTGCTATGGCAATGAATATTCCTCTTTCAGAAGTGGTATATTATTAATAGCAGATAATAATGCATACAAGTAGCTGCTTCCCTGCCTCCTCAAAATGCTCTCTAAAACGTCACTCATGACTTGCCTGAAATGTCACTGTTATTGCAATACTTAATGGCATTGTGATATTTTTTGGCACCTGTATAACAAGACTCAAATGAAAATGTTCATGACTAATTTGAGTAAATCGTAAACCTGTCTGATGTTTTCATTTAATTTTGCTGGTTGTATCTGTAGCATGAAAATTCAGTATTACATGTTACAAAAATGATCACTGTGCAAGAGTCTTTGCAGACATATTGCAGCCCCTCGTACTATTTATATATTATCCCAGTAAACATGAACAATAGACCTATGGCAGTATTACACTTTTAAATGTAAACAATACCAAAATGGTGGGATGCTCATGCTATCAACATCTCACTCTAAGGTCAACACAAGTCCTGTGCCTGTTTACAAACAGGCCTGCACACTGCTGCATTGCACCAGCCCTGCTTCTGCCTCCACACCGCTCTCTTCCCAAAGCAGGGTCTACTAGGAACACTACCTGTATAGCTGCTATTCTCCACGGCGACAAGATGAGTTGGAAGTGAGCCACGAGCCTTCCCTTCTCTGAAAGTAGGACTCCTTCTCTCCAGGTGCTGGGGGGAAAAGAGATGTACAACCAGGTGTGAGTGATGAGGGACGGGGTTATCCCCACACCTCCCAAAGGCAGGGTGTAGGAAGTCCTGTACTCCAGAAGATCAAGAGAGGAGGAGGTCGCCACCTTGTGCAGCAGTTTCTGCTGTACTGAGATTCTCCAGATCAGCTGTCAGCTGACTCCAAAAAAAATCAGATGCCTGGATGGAAGAACGAAGGATAATCACCCTCAATTATCATTTAATAATCACTGCCATCTGTTCAGGAAGATGTGATTACCTCAGTGTCTCAGTATCCCTTCATCTTCAAGGTTTCTCACTGGGGTATTTCCAAAAATTTATGCCTACAGGCATTTTAAACACACAACAAGGCAAATGAAAAGGAATAGCAATAATAAAAAGTTAGAACAAACCTACTGAATTTGCTATAATATTTAGCTTTTGGGGATTGCAAGGCTTGCATTCCAGGATTGTAATTACAGTCAGCAGTGACTCTCCATGACATTTTGTTCTGTTTTATTGAGTTCTGCCATCAAAATATCCATGCAACTCTAGGAAAAAGTTGCGTCAGTATTAGCAGACAGTCTTACTGTGAAACTGTTTTATTCAAAAGTAGTCAAATTGCACCATGTTCATAACGTATTAATGAAAAAAATGTTATCATGTTATTAATGCTCTAAACTCTGTTTCTGCATAAAGATGATCCAGTAATATAAAGTATCATATCATAGATGATGGAATGTTTCTTTTTTGTATGCACCATCAATCTCACAGAAATAATTATAGTTCTGAAAATTATAGGGTAGCACTTGTTCTAGGCTCTCCTCAGGATTTTCCTTAGGCAGCTGTTCTCTCTATTGTCATCTCTGTAGTTGATTTCCTATGTTTTTCCTTCACATTCAAGTTCATTTTAGATTCAGAACAACCCCACTGATTTGCACAGAGATAAAATTACAAAGGCTTGCACAGGACCTTGATATTTTTTTACTTGCCCTGTATAAATGCTACAGGGATTTATGGCTTTAAGCTGTTAACACATTTTGACTGAGGCTGTCATATGAAAAAAAGTCTTAAATAACAATACTACTAGTAGCATCTTTTTCTTTATTTAATTTGTCTTTCAAGGGATATATGTGAAATAGGTATTTTTTCAACAAATTTGTACTTAGAATCATAGAATTATTNACTTGGCCTTGTTGAACCTCATACAACTGAACCTCAGCCCATCAATCCAGCCTGTCCAGATCCCTCTGCAGAGCCTTCCTGCCTTCCAGCAGATCGACACTCCCACCCAGCTTGGTGTCATCCGCAAACTTCCTGAGGGTGCACTCAATCCCCTCATCCAGATCATTGATAAAGACATTAAACAAGGCTGGCCCCAGTACTGAGCCCTGGGGAACATGGCTTGTCACCGGCTGCCAACTGGATTGAACTCCATTCACCACCACTCTCTGGGCACGGCCATCCAGCCAGTTTTTAACCCAGCAAAGGGTGCACCCATCCACACCATGAGCCACCAGCTTCTCCAGGAGAATGCTGTAGGAGCATACTTACTACTTACTTAATACTTACTACTGAACTGAGAAATAAGTTTTGAAAGATATTATGGAGCTAAAATGGAAGATGCCCAAGATGCAATGTTATACTCGTATTTTACATTAAAGTAGAGAGTTTTACTAAAAGATATCATTTCACTTTTCCAGGAGCACTAGTGTATGAAGATCTGAAACTAGCGACTGATGAAAAAGTAGAAGAGAAACTAAAGAGATGATAACCCAAAATAACAGGTACTAGGCAGCATTAAGTAAGAACCAATAGGGTAACTGAATCATTGCAATATGGCTGAGCTACTCAAAGCCTTGGGAGAAACATAAGTAACCTGCTTTCACCACAATTTGGATGGAGATAGAACACGATGCTCTAGCACTGCTTAAGAGCAACAGCTTTCTATCTAGGCCTACCACATAGGCCTGTCTTTTGTAATCTAGATGAAGGAGCAAGAAATCTAAGTAAATAAAATAAAAGGTCAACAGATATTTATTTTCAGATCAGGGAACATAAGATAACTTTATTCTAAAAACACTGTAAATCAGATTACTCTGTTTATGCTGATTATGTCTAAACTCATCCAGATTTCTTTGACTGTAGGAAACCTTGACAACTATAGTTTATTACAGCTTATAATGAAGTACTAGGCAATACTAAATCATTGTGTCCAAATCATATCAAAATGCCGTGCCTGCAAGCAGGCAGCTCTGAACAAATTCTAGCCTTGCAGCTCAGCCTGCAAGAGGGCTGAACCAGAGAGAGGAACGGGCTGGTGGCACATCCCACCAAACAGAAAATTACTGATGGCTATAGACACGCAGGAACAGCCTGGGCAGAAATCTTCTGTTCCTTCAGGGTATTTAAAATTAGGTCATGGAAAGATCCTTATTTTCAGACCTCCATTAGCCATGCCTGAAATTTCTGTCATGATGTTTAGAATTGCAGCACATACTTCTTTTGTCTAAACAAACCCTTGTTAAGTAAAGTTGTGAGACATAGCTCAGTGCTTTTGGCAATCAGGCACTATGTTAGATTAACTCTTATGCAAACTTTTTTTGATGTTTGTCTGTATATTGACTATAGTGATGAATGGCCTGAAGCCACTAATGGGAAAGAGTAGGTTTGCATCATCAGAGAGGATACATTAAAGGGCTGTTTGATAAGTGATTCAGAAATCATTAACAGTGCATTGATCAGGGCTGTAGACTGCATTTAGTTAAGAATGTCCCTTAAATAGGTCATTATTTAGGATTCCAAGAAAGCAGAGAGATCCTTAAAGGGATCATTTTACCCCACAAAGGAGATCTAGAGTCCAATCTTACAGTCACTGTTGGGCTAACTCAAAAATACTACCATTGGTATAAATCTTCAGTGTCTACAGAAGCAAATAATCAAATCTGAACAGTTTATAACTTACCAGAGTGACTCGACCAACCTGTGGTCTGTTGCTTTCCCTCAAGGGATCCTTAAGTATCAGCAGGACTACAGGTGGGATGGATTGCTTTGGAGGCATCTTGGGCCAGGATTTTCTGTGTTTTCTGGGAAATGAGAGATGTACTACCATGCTTTTGTAGACCAAGAGTGCAGTGCTGAATACAGGTGATTATTCTTGTCACTTGCCAGGGAAGGAATCACAGAAAATGGAGCTTAAAGAAAGAGGCTCTGTCTCTGTTTCTCTGCAGCAAACTTCTTAGATGAGAATGGAAAACTTCACTCGTTCATGAGGAGAGAGAAGCTAGAGCAAAATTTGGGCTTCAGTCCAAGCCCTAATTTAATATGACCGAGCTTTGGAAAGCTTTGATCTAAACACTCGCTCACAGCATCTTCCTCATAACCATCTTCCTGATTTCATCTTCATTACATTTTGTTCTAGAAAATAATATAACTGGCATGTGACAATGCAATATTTTCAAACTGAAGAATGCAATTTATATAAGAAACATCTGCTCTAAAATTTGTAATGAGAATACTACGTGCCAACAAACCTAATGAAAAGCACAAGGCAATTGCTAAGCCTAGTAACATTTTACCTGAATGGCTGATCTTTGCATAAACACCCACCCATGCAAGCATAACATCACAGCTGGCCCAAACCCTACTAATGAAACTGTGAAAGGAACAATTAAGTGAATATTGCAAACAGTTGCCTATCCAGACTGAGCACCTGTTAGCCAATCAACATCTAAACATTCAATCTTTGAGAAGTAATGAACACTGTCTATGTGTAAAAATGAGACTGCAAGCTCTACAAAGTGACACATTTTTTCTTTATATCTACAAATTACCTAATGTAGTCCTAGAAGTTGAAAAACTTTAAAGAAACAGAAATAGTTATAGCAAAATCAGTTCAGATAAACAATCAGCAGCAAAAGCCTCCATCCCAATCTTGAGTCCTTTTTCTTAATTTTTTCATAAGATTGTTAGCAGTTTATTGCTTTTATTCTTGCAGAGGCATCCCTCACTTCTTGGTTTTGACTAGGACAGGAGCCACAAAACATTGTCTGGAAGCAACCAGCCTCCCAGATTCAAGGCCTTCCCGCTCGACAGAGGTTTTAAGCAGAGCTGCAACAGGGAGAATCAAATTTCTAGACACAAAATCACACAAAGACAGGGATTTGGACCTTTTCTTCACAGATCTTATGTTAAACTGTGGTGAAACTACTTCCTCCTGTCCAATGTCCGGCCTTTGGAAAAAAATAGTAGTAGGGAGAATTATAAATGCTATAAGAAGTCTTATTGTCAAAATTACATATTAAAGGATTATGTAATACAGTTGTAGAAATATTCTGACGGCAGTTTATCAGCAAACCTATCTCATTCATCAGAACAATCCACTGTGTGTGTCTGTGTGTATTTATACACATATATGTACATATATACACATATAGTGTGTGTGTGTTCAGTGTAGAGCATTACATTAAGCTACATTAACAGAATATCCAGCTCTCCTGTTCTTTTCATCTTATCCTTAGAGTTTAGGAGTTTCACCAGCTTTCAGGTTTTCTTTAGTTCCAAAATTGCTAAACCCTTCAGTGCTCTTGATTCTTAAATTTCTGTTCCACACTTTCCTTTCTGCCTTGATAGGATTAATGAAGAGTCTGTAAATAACAGTCTGTACTGGAAACAGATTACAACTAAAGTTATGAAAGCAACATCATGACTTTACTATATGCCATTGATTATAGGTGATTTATAGTTCATTACTATAAATAAATAAATAAATAAATAAATCCACACACTTTTAAGACATCTGTTGTTTTCTGATTTCTTTGGCAGGATTTGACTGGCTACTCCTTCTTATTTTAATAAGTGCTACTTAGAATAATAAAATACTTAAAGCATAAACATCTTTATCTGCATTTCCATTTAGTTATCTAAATAAAGTCAGTGATGACACAGTAGTCTGAAAAGCATAAACTGATTTCTGTATTGTGCTTGGTAGCATTAAAGTAGTATCACATGTGTTGCATATTAAATTGTATGAAAACACACTATGTTGCATGTTATAAGGCCAGCTTGGAGTTTATTGGTATCTGTTTCATGACTCCATTTGATTCAGTCAATTTCAGAAGTGGACAACCAGTTAACACTGATAGCATTAAAAATTATCGATCTACTTTATTCTAATAAGGCATGATCAGATACATATAGTTTAAAGTCCAATAAATTGCCTGCCTGATAAACTGAATATTCGTCTTTATGTTCCTAAAGAATTCAGAACTTTCTTTTCAGTTATAGTGACTTCAATACAAAGTGAAGACCTAGCTAGACCTTGCCTTCCTTTCAAACTCCAGCAGAATCACACAAATAAGAAAGGCCAGTTCCTGCAGGTCAAAAAAAAAAAAAAAAAAAAAAAAAAAAAAAAAAAAAAAAAAAAAAAAAAAGATGAATACATCCTAAAATGACCATTACAGAACAATTCTCAGATATCTTGGTATAAAAAAATTGCAACTCTTGTGAAAAGATGGATCTATATGTGTATAAGATGTTTGATATAATGCAGGACTCTCACTTCACCAGATTTCTTCCTGCTTTATTTGTACCTGAGTTACTCAAAGACATATACAGATTTCTTGCCATTCAGTTGCTTACTTACAACAATAAGTTCAAAAAATATTTAAGATTACCCCCTTTTATAAAATCAAGTAGCTCTTTAAAAACAGGCTAAGATATCCTCACAGTCTTTACAATCTGTTGAATGAAATCAAACCTATTGTTGTCCTTATGAGGTTTGTTTATGTTTCAGAGAACACTTCTTAATGATAAAAATATGTCATAGTGATAAAATTCGATGTTATTATTTTTAGTGCCACAAGTTGTAGGCTACTGTGTTGCCTGTGAACGACAATGCTCATTTTGCAACATCCATAATTATGATATATTGTATAAATGAATTCTTTAACATTACTGACTTTGCTCATGTCTACTTCTATTATTTGTTTTCCTTATGCTTCTCTGGTGTATCACTTTTGGAGAAAATAATAATGATTGACATAATAACAATTTATTAAC
Organism: Scopus umbretta; assembly: GCA_013400535.1. Taxonomy (NCBI): domain Eukaryota; kingdom Metazoa; phylum Chordata; class Aves; order Pelecaniformes; family Scopidae; genus Scopus; species Scopus umbretta. The sequence continues at coordinate 4,567 of VZTL01019777.1, read as the reverse complement.
AGTAGTAATAGTACATGCCATTGTAAAAATCAATATCTAACTTTGAAGAAAATTATGACCTCAATTTAGCATAACAGATTATGTTTAAAAAATCAATAAGCCTTAATTAATTATTAGGCTTAAAAATTCACATGGCTACGTTGCTGAATTGAAATCTAATTTTGTTACATTATTCATTTTATCTCTTCGTGAAAATAAAAAGTGTCATAAGTCAACAACTGGATCTCAATGTGTATATTTTTACTGATGTCAGAATGGGTAAAGATGGAAACAATAAAGTGTAATAGAACAATTTAGAGAAGGTTGATATAAATTAAGTTTATCTCAGCCTCCTTTAGTTACTGCTTTTCATATGCTTTATGTGTCCTTAAGTCTGTGGAGTACTGCTTCATAATAAGTCTCATCCACTCAAGTTAACAGAAATCAAGTGAATACAGTAACTCCATCTTCCTTTTTTTGGTGGCACTCTTTGCTTTCAGATGCAGCATAAAGAGCAATTTGAACATCTTCCAGTTGTCATCTTGCTTCCTGGAGAAATTAACATCCAGGGAAATTTAAGCTCCACTGTTCTAATCACTGCTAGGGTTTTGTTTTTCTCTTTTTGTTTCTGGTAGCACGCTGCGGTTCGTGACCCATCAGAGTTTATGGTCTTCACCAAGCAGGATTAAAGCTAGGCAGTGTGTTTAACTGCACAGCTGCCAGGCTGGTCATGTCCTTAATCTCACTATGCAAGCAGCTAAAACCATGACCATTTCCAGTGACCTCGTGCGAGTATGCCTCCAAGAGACCCAGCGCAGGGAGGGTTCTTGGCATCATACGATGTCATCAGGGTCACAGGGAAATACTGAGGCTTTATTGACACTATGGCTATGTCCTCTCCCAAGTCTTGAGAGGCTCTCTGCCAAGCACTGACTGATCGCAGCTCCCCATTGAGGTCGGCTGTGACAGTGTATCAGCCAATTCATTCTGCTATACAACTTAACGCAGAGTAGACCGCAAACTGAGATTACAGACTAGTTTAGATAGATAACAGCTCTCTGTTAAAAGGCAGCCATATTAGGAAATGTTTCTACATCTCATCTGTTTTGGCAATATTTTATCATACGATAAAAGGGCTTATAGGGCCAGATTTACTATTCTTTTTAATGCCTAAAGATGCAGGCAGATTTATAATGGAGTTTTCTCAACCACTTTAATAGATTGCACTGCTTCTATTGAACGGAAAACCTACTTCAGCACTTTGGGAAACACCAGTAAGGGTTCGCCTGCTTTTAGGTACATAAACCACTCCAGGCACAAGAGATATTGTGAGTAAGTAGGAAATGCTTGTGAAAGCATGACAGCTACACAAATAACTCCTTGAGTGGATAAAAAAGAGTGATAAAAGAATATCCCTGCTTATTTGGCATCAATTCATAGTTCATTAGTGTCAGATCTGATAATCTTTTGTTGATATTCTCTGCAAAATTTTTTCTTCTCCAATTTCAAAAGCGATATTGAATGGAGTTAATGTGCATTGAATTTTCTAGTAAATTGGTAGTTTGATTTTTTTCTCATGAATTTCTGATTGAAATCCATACAGTGGTTCACGGTCCACAGCATAAATATCATAGTTCTCACAAACACAGTCTTTCATTTACAGTTTCATACACCTAGCAACAAATGTACAAGAAAAGCAACCTGATGCTGAATGCATAATACCAGAAAGCAGAAAGTATAATGATTTATTTTTAACAATCTACATTCTTACAAGATTTAATAAGGAAATTGCAATTGTCTTCTTGTGTTCAGCACAACATTCTCCCACTAAAAGTTATGACTTGGTAGGGAATATTACTTCTGTGCATAATCAATATCTTTGCTTTAGAAGTTGTCAATTTATTCTTCATTTACTATAACATAGAAAATAGTAAAAGATATGTCAGTTTTAAAACATTACAGAAAAAACTCCACGGGCAGCAAACAGTTACTGGCTCCAAAAACAAGGACTGGCATGGAAATTCATTTTCTTCTTGATAGTTCTTTCTTTTTCAATTATAAAGAAAATAAATCATTATGTTTACATTTTAATTCCTTCGCTTTAAAAAAAAAATCAAGAAATGTGAACAAATGATTAAACTAAAAAATCTTCAGCTCGTTGTCTGCATTTATACACAACACCACTAGCTATGTAAACAATTACATTACTATTCTGGCACAGCATGTCACATGGTATATATGGCTAAATGTAATAGGGGTAAGGCTGGCATGCACTGTGCGAGACAACTCGATCCTGCTGGAAGTCTGACCAGCTCCCCTTTCTGTGGATGTGACACCACTAGCAATACCAACCAGTTCCAAAGGGAAGAAAAAAACCCACTTAATATTTTTTTAATCGCTGAATAAGCTCCTAGTGACTTGACATGTTATAAGTAAAACATGATCTGTCTCTATTTAACCCCCATTTATGAATTAAAATTATCATGTTTTTGCTGTTACAATGATAAAAGAATTAGTCATACGCTACTGAATCTGATAGAAATGACTGCCACTTAGGTAGTTTTGCAAGAAAGAGTTTTTTATTGTATTTCACTGAAAGAGTTCAACAATTTTCTCTTGCTGAATGAAAGTTCCTCATCATTCCAGACCAAAGAACATGTCCAGACAAAATGGGCTCAATCATATTGTTAGGATGAAAAAACTTAGACGCCAAATTACCATATGCACAGTGTTTTGCTGAGAATCTGCTATAACAAAATCCTCTACGATCTGAGCAAATGAATTAGCTTCTACAGCAAAGAGCTTGTCTTATACTCCTTGCAAGGTATAGAGCAATATAAGATGCCTGCTAAACAGTAATATACACCCTTTGAAAAGAATCCCACTCTGATATTCTTGCATCATAAGTATGAAATAGGTTGAATTTGAAGCAAAAACTTCTTTATAGTGATTCCTTAAAGCTTAACTAAGGATCTTTCTTTTAAAGTGTAGGAATCTCTACAAATGGATCCAAAGACACTGATTGTGTTGAAAGGGATGTCTGAGACCAGATGTCAAGTGGGTTACACATACATATCCACACAAATATAAGTACTACTGAGGATATTTAAAAGCTAAAAAAAGATAGCTTTTAAAGATTTTGTACAAATTGTTATAATCAGATGCTTAGCTCTGCCTACAGTATTTAATGTTGCTTAAGTGTTTCCAATATCATGTTAAGAATTTTCTCGTGCTTCATCTCCTAGCCTTTGAAAACAGAAGGATGGGACACCAACCTCGGTATCTGCACTCAGAAAAGATCCCTGGCAAGCTTTAACACAGTCATTTCAGGCATTTAGTGAGAGGGGACCTAGCAACAAAATAGTATGGTCATTATAAAAAATTATAGTAATTATTGAAGTGCTCAAATATCTTGAAGGAAAGAGTCAGAAAATTTAAATCTGAGAGAGAAATAGCCCTTTGCTAGGGAAAATGCAATTCAGTATTCCATAAAACAGTAAGTTGTCAGAAGCCTTCTGAAAATCCTCCTTCCTTCATGCAACCCAAATTGTATGATTGCCAAGAGAATTTTAAAACATTGTGTTAAAGGTGGAGGAGAAAAACATCCCAGCCAGAATACCGTACCACAAGAAGAACAGCAGAGATTAAGTGCAGTACTGCTGGAACAAACCCATATTCTACATAAGCTGTTCGGGATCCATGCACAGCAATGGTTCGTCTGCTTTTGAAATATCTCTCTCTATTAGACCTTTGACACAAGGTAGTGAAGACTCAAACACTTCTGGACACTGTGAGGTGGAGAAGGAACAGTAAGGAAGAAGAGTGATACTCCAAGAAATTAGTCACACAAAACAAGTCTTTTAAGAGAATGTGAGAAATGTAAACTGAACCGTTTTCTTTCCCATCAACAGGACAAGGCGGCAGATTTGACATACGTTTTTGTTTTTTTTCTCTCTCTCTACTGATTCATATTTTGGTTTCTACTTCCAAATATTTCAGTTACAAGTCAGAATCTGGATGTTACTGTGAGGGGTATGTACCTCCCACAAAAAAAACCCTCTGGTTTAATCTAAGTTGATTAATGTATTTACTGTGGAAGCTAGAAGTATATTTAAGTTTTACAAGTTAGGGCTTTCCTAGACATTTTTAAATTAATTTCCAGATTTAGGATTTGGGCAATAAACTTCAATTTTTCAAAATAACATTTATTCTGCAAAATAGCACAAAAATGTAGAGGTGAGATCTTCCATATTTATATGTGGAAATAAGGAAAAGCATGACCAAAATAGGTAAAAGATGGTACTTAGATGTGTCTTCAGCTATTGTAATTGGTTTGGTTTAAAGGAAAGACTTCCATACATTGAAGCTTACTTTTACACACCTTTAAAGGAAGATTTCCTTTGCACAGATTTTGGTTCTCATTAAAACAATTTTATGTCATATTTTCTAAATGTTAATATTACATATATAATATTTGGAAATTTTACACTTCAGTAGGGTACCCACATGGTTACAATCAGAATGTGTAACCCTGTTAACACCATTTGTTCTGCAAAGTTATTGGCAAATCATTGAATCATAGAATTAT
>VZTL01019769.1:0-32967 GCA_013400535.1 Scopus umbretta | reverse complement strand
ATCAATGGGCAGAGGTCAATTGTTTCACAAGGTTTAACAAGGCTAAGTGCTGTGTCCTGCACTTGGCTCAAAACAACCCCATGCAACGCTACAGGCTCGGGGAAGTGTAGCTGGAAACCTGCCTGGCAGAAAAGCACCTGGGGGTATTGGTCGACAGCCGGCTGAATATGAGCCAACAGTGTGCCCAGGCAGCCAAGAAGGCCAACAGCATCCTGGCTTGTATCAGAAAGAGTGTGACCAGCAGGAGTAGGGAAGTGATTTTGGCCCTGTGCTCAGCACTGGTGAGGCCAGATCTTGAATATTATGTTCAGTTTTGGCCCCTCACTACAAGAAGGACATTGTGGTGCTGGAGCGTATCCAGAGAAGGGCAATGAAGCTGGTGAAGGGTGTCAAGCAGAAGCCTTATGAGGAGCGGCTGAGGGACCTGGGATTGTTTAGTCTGGAGAAAATGAGGCACAGGGGANAAAAAAGATCAATGAAGCTGGTGAAGGGGGTCAAGCAGAAGCCTTATGAGGAGCGGCTGAGGGACCTGGGATTGTTTAGTCTGGAGAAAATGAGGCACAGGGGAGACCTTATGGCTATCGACAACTTCCTGAAAGGAGGGTGTAGGGAGGTGAGTGTTGGTCTCTTCTCCCAAGTAACAAGTGATAGGCCTCAAGTTGAACCAGGAGAGATTTAGATTGGTTATTAAGAAAAAATTCTTCACCAAAAGGTTGTCAAGCTTTGGACTTGGTAATGCTAGGTTGACAATTGGACTTGATCGTAAAGGTCTTTTCTAACATAAATGATTCTATGATCCTATGATTCTATGATTCTATTCTTTTCTTCCCTCCTGAAACTGCCAACAAATATCCCAGAGTCTACCAAATCCTCTGTGTCACGAAAGCACAGGAAGTGGGATTACCCTTATTTAGCTTTTGGCATTTGCAACATAGTTGTCAAACGGTTGTTGAAAAGATTATGTTGCCTACATCATAGCTCCTGACTCTAGGCTCCCTTCATCATTCGTGCACAGGAAAGACACTCAGACCTATTTTAGATGCCTACCTTAGGATAAGAAGTTTTGTGTCCCAGAAGGGCCTCCTTCTGTCGTTGAGTATAAGGAAACTACAGTGAATGAAGATAATGTTGACTTCTCAATAGATATTTGTTTCACCAGCAGCTTTAATAAGTGGTATCTAACCATGCTAATTACTGATGAAGCTTCACTGTTTTTAATCCCAGTGCAAATGCCCCACTGAATTGTATTCAGTCTAGGAATTCATCGTTCTGTGGTTTTCTTGCCATTTAGCAATTTTCACATTATTTGGTCAATCAAGTTCATCTTTGGTGCCATCTGATGATCTGTTTGCCTGGTGTTCCAGTTTGGCAGTTTTCTTCACAATAGTGAAAGAAAACACTGTCATGCTGCTAAATGTTCACACTGCCCATACTTCTGCCAGTCTCTGGGCAGGGTGTTTGATGGTCCATTCTCAAACTGGATGAAAATACCATCTCTGCTGGTTTACTTTTGGCAGTATGCAGAGACTGCAGCATGCGAATCCTCTCTCCGAGGATGACAATCCATTATTTTGCTGGTAGCTGAGCATTCCCAGAAGCTGCCAAGCCTATGCAGGGAGCAGTGTCTAAACTAACCTCCTCCCTGCTCAGTTCACCTTGTTTGTAACAAGATCTTTGTTTGGCCACTCAGTCAGTTGGACTTGTTATAATCCCTGGTGGGAATGTACCTTTAGGAAAGGTTTTTCCTCTCATTTTATCTTACAGCTCTCATATCAACTTGTGGCTCATCGTTACACCTTGTTTCTTAATAGCATGTGGTTTTGCACAATGTAACCTGCACTGAAACATCGACCCAAATGCAGCTATGGAGCTCCTACTTTTCTTTACATTAACAATGTTCATTGCTGGTTACAGAACCAACAATCTCCGCACAGGTGACTGTTTCTTATTATGTTATGTAGTTCAGCAGTAAAACACTGAAAAGTACTTGACAACCATCTTCATGTCTCATTGCAAGATTTAAGGTGAACTACAGGTTAATTGTTAAGGTTGTGTTTTTACCAGTACATGAAATAGAGCATGGTTTGCATTCATCTTACTGAACTGTTTCCTCTGTGCTGTCCACTGGGAACAGACGGTTGTCCGTGTTCTCCCCAAGACCAGCTAATTTATTAATTCCTTCTTCATTAAATGTAAGGAGGTATCCCACAGTATACTTGAGGGATTTTATTCTTCTGTTAGAACAGGATTGACATCACCTCTACATGAACAGCAACTCTACAGTCATAATAATATCACAATCTGACTGAATCAGTATGTTAAAAATATTGACATAAAATTACCTGATCTCATAGATGCCCTCTCAGGATACTCGGCAATAGGATAACTCTGTTATCTGTTCCACACACACACCTTTCCAACAAAACCAAGTATTGCTGTATTATGCTTTTATTGTTAAATAATAACTGTAGTAATAAAAATAAATGTCTTATTCTATGTCCAATAATATTTATTAATCTTATTCTCGTTTTTCTCACAAGAAAGCTGCTATTTTTTATATTCTCTAGAATTGAAATACTTCCCTATTTCCACACAAATTGTTATACATACTATCCAAGGTACATTTCAATAACTGCAACTTACAAAGCCACTGATTAGATAGATCAATCAGCCACTAACCTGCATCTACTTCCATGTTGAGCAGTGCTTAAAAACTTAATAAATGTAATGTGGAACTTTTCCATTTTGCATATATGACTTGATTTTTTTTTCTCCCCAGAGCCTGTTCTCAAATAGTAACTGTGTGAATTCTCCCTTTGGGTATGATCCTTGGACTCCACAGAAACTGATAAACATCCTCAGATGTCTAAAATTGTTCTCCTGGGGCACAAAAATCACTTTTTCTGACTTCTTATGCCCTTACTGCGGCTTCCTAGCATATTGATAAATCTGTTTTCAGTGTCAGCAAAAGAAGGTCTTGAAGGAACTTCAAATTCTAACCTGTAGGCCTTGCCTGCAGCTTGAATCTGCATACTGGATCCTTTAATAGCCTGTTATTCTCAACCACAGATTTTGATTCACATCTGTTTCTCCCTCTGCCTTCCTGTCCTTTTAGTAATCTTTCTCCCATTTCTCTCACAAGAAAGCTGCTATTGCTTATATTCTTCTGAATTTAAATACTTTCCAATTTTCACACAAAGCTCGATGACATGTGGTGAGCATATTTTAGCAAGATTCTTTATTTCCACAATGAAGCTCCCAGTGCCCTTGTTTTAGATAATCTCATACTTTTTTGTCCCCAAAACCAGTTCAAGCTCATTGCTATGTGAAAAATACTTGATGGTGAAATAGTTCAGGATGAGAACAAATTTCAGCTGAGGCAGCTATATCTTTCTTAAGTACTTTCCCAACTGCTGTGTAATTCCATAGTAGCATTAGGAAGTATTTAATCTTTATTGTACATATAGTATAAATAAATCATACAGCTGCCTACCTCTGTAAAAAAGCATCATCTTTAGTGAGAATCCTTGCAACCTATGATAACAGTGGAGCAAGTGAAAGAAGTATGTCAAGAGCAGAAATGAGTCCATGCAAGTATGCGATGGATATAAGCTTATACATGGTAAAAACACTTTTCTTCCACATTTCTGGCCAATCAGTGAGTAAATTGCTCTGCTTCTATTGACAAGGCCCAGCCCAAGGCCCCCCCACTACTGTTTTAAAATGTTCAGGGTGATCTCTTTCTTTTTTGCATGTGCACTGATGAAGAATCAGGCAGAAGTCCAGTTCAGCCTTTTACCAGCAGGTTTGTATGCTGGACTCAGCGGAGGGAACTCTGGTCTAGATTAACATTTCTATTGATTTTTTTTTAATAAACATTTTATACCAACAGAAAAAACCCAGACAGTTTTACAGAATGAAGATAACAGTCATTTTGGGGAAAAAACTCTTAAGAGCACATCTTGAATAGCTAGTGTTAATTATCTTGCAATTGTCTTCTAAAAGCCTCAGTACGAGGGACCTGGAAAGTCATGGTGGCCACATGTGACAAGCTCATACAACAATGTACAAAAACACATTATAAACCACTTTATTTCCATTTCCAGAGGAACACAAGGCACAGAAAAGAGTGTGCTCATCCCTCAGATTGTTTATACAGCAGCAGTAAATCTTTCATAAATCTTGAAAGACATGTTCTACTAGGAGGAAGAAGGTTTGGCTTTTTTCCCAGCAGGGAGCCTGGAGTCCCTTTGGCAACCAGGCTCCATAATAATTGTGCAGAAGGTGATGGACACATTTGTGTGCAATAGTTGTGTCACCCATGCCGGCAGAGCCGTGTAATGTCTTTCTGTGTTAGCACAGGCAGGATGTGATGAGAACTGTCTCTGCTTACTCTTGCAGCTGAGTTCACTGTCAAAAAGTGGTTGCAAAGCCTGCCCAGCTGGATTCTGCTAAAAATAATAATTTCTGCCTCACTTAGCCTGAGCTGATTGATCTGATGTTGAGAAAAAGATGTACAGAAAAAGGAAAATGGGCTGCTTATGAGTGGTTGCTAAGAATATTCCTCCAGGTTATCCATTGAATTCACGGTTTTTAACCAAGTGATGAACTAACTATTTCTGAAAAGTGCTTCAGGCTCAGATTTTACCTTTTCTTGGGGAACCACAGTGCCAGAATTCAAACTTTTCATATGCTTGCAGTGACTGCTGTTGCCGAGTTCATCTCTTGTTGTCTCTACAGCCGTTATCACACAAGGATGAACTTTAGATACTAACATAGACTGTGGCTATAGCCTGCTTATGCCTCAGTCAGCATCTAAGGTGCCACTTAATGTCTGATTTGAGGCAGCAGATACTGACCTCTTGTTTAAACCAAAATCTTTCAGCATTAAAAAATCGCCCTCCTGAGAAACCAGGAAGTAACTAAAATAGATGCATCTGGGTGGTTTTGTGCGCTCTGTGGTTATTAGTTCCTCTCAGGAGAACTCAGGAGTGTTGTTGACTGCGATCCAAGTGGCCTGAATAATGTGTTCCTTTTACAGTTTCTTATCACACCGATTTTCAAATTATTCACTGAACCTACTGACCCTTTAAAACCATGCTCCACTTTCAGTTTTAAATGAGGTAGCTAGACAGCAGCAGAGACCAGCAGCGTAAGAATACAATTTGGATGCTTTGAACGCGCTCCTTTGTGCTTTCAAGCTGATGTACTGAGGTGTGGCTGAATTCTGTGTTTAAAAGCAATCTAAATCAAAAGTATATTTTTCATTCTGAGTTTCTTAAAAAATGCAGCATTCATGTCAGCCCTTCTTTAGATTTGGCTGAACTGAGCACTGTGAAACCTGGTCACTATGAAATGTGATCATATTCATTTCATTTCCATAACTATGAAATAAACATTTACCATAATAAATTTCAGCACATAGCACATTTATAAAACTCTGTATTTTGACTGTTGACTGTTAATTGTGTACAATTGCTTAGAAGAATAACGTGGAGTAAAACCTGAATTCTGCAACCAGTTAAACACAGATCTGACAGGTTTCCTGATATGTCCCTAGAACACTGTATAAGGCAAAGCTTCTGCAGGAAAAATAGTATAGAAAGAAACAGTTAAGATTTTCTTCTTAATACAAGGGGCTTAAAATGAGTTTGCATGGGTGACATTCATTGTGTCATAACATTACACAAAGATATTTGACTTTGTCATAACAATAGTGTTCTCGGAAACCAATCAGTAATTTTTACTTCTTTCTAAGTTTTTCTACTCACTTGTGCCACCAACACAGTTTTGAACCTTCAGATTGACAGCACAGACTTTGGCCATTTGAACTTACAGAGGCTGCATTTGAACTATGGATCTGGGAATACTTCCAAATGCCTAGATCTGGGCATTCACCCAGCTAAGCTGTAACCCCCTGTTGGACATGGATTTGCCCTGATTTCTCCATCACATCTTGTCTTCCAGTGAAGAGAGCCTACATGCACTCACCAGACAGAATGTGCTCTAGTCACAGCCCAGCTCTACATTTTGCCTGACGGTGCTCTGGCATCCAGGTATTCCTCTTCTGATTCTTTTCCATCCTTCTGACCTGGTATTTCCTTCTATTAATCTGTGGTCTTTTCCTTGCCCCTCTCTTCCCATGACCATACTGCTATTCATCTAGCTCCAGTCTTATCTCCTCTAGCTCCCCTACTCTTCTTTTCCCAGCTGCGGTCTCTTCCTGTAGCTTGTTCCTTTCCAGGGGCCCTATCACTTCTCAGGCTCTTTCTGCTCCCTCTGTTTCTCCTGGACCCATTTTGCTATTTCGCTCTTTCTTCCTTTCACCAACACCTTCAAAAGCTGTCTCACCCTCTTTCCTTTTCTTTCCTTGTCTAGATTGTTGTCTCAGTCAGCCCCATTTCTTCCTGATGTCTGCTCTTCAGCCCCTCATCACTCTTATTCCTCACCTCTTCTCCCTCTTTTGCAGTCCCAGCTTTTCTGTCTCTCCATTTAACATATGGAGATCCCCAGTTCTCTCATGGGGACTGGTATGACCTCCCAGTTCTCACCTCCTTGCCCAACTAGTCCATCTCCCTTTTCCACCTCCATTCCATAACCACATGATACATCTTTTGCCTCCATCAACAGTGATCCTGCCTTCTTCTCCGGGATATGTCTTCTCCTTCTTTAATGAGCAAAGTGTAGCTCCTTTATTGACCTTGTCCATGTGCTAGCAAGGAGTTGATGAAGACCCATTCTCTGCTTTTCTCCTGGTCTCTGGCTTCTCTCCAGCCATGAGAGCTACCAATCCTGCCTCTAAGACAGGAATACATTACCAGTTCTTCAGCTTTCCTTTATACTTGAACAGTCTGTCCATGGAAGAGCAATTGCAGTTCTTGGCAACTCATATAAAGGCTTAATTTCACTAGCAAATGGATGGGTAACATTCTTTTCCTTTTAATGTTGAAAAAGGTTTATGTTTACTGCCATAATTCCTGTAACTTCTTCCCCAATAAATACTACACAGTGAAAAATAAAATGGCAGGTTTCTAGCTACTGCTTGACTTTTAGCCAACTAGATTCAAGCCATGCTCCACAGACTTCAGAAATTTGTCTGAATCTCTTGCTTTACCTATCTTTCTTCCAAACTAAAATCTTAAATTGAAAGTTGCCCATGACAGGCAGAGTCCAGTATCTCTTATTGCATCAAGTTATTTATAGAAGTTAGTGGACATAAAAGGTAGAAAGATATAATTCACTCAGGAAAAAAAAAAAAAAAGCAAATCTCTTAATACAATTCCATTATGCTGAGACAGTAAAGAAGAAATTAATATGATCAATGTTCACATGTTAAAAAGAAGCCCCATTTGGTGAACAGTCAGGACAAGATGGACACTGTGATCCCACTGACCCTTCTGGGGTCCTTAAGCTTTTTAAATGCTGGAGCCATCTTCCACGTTTTTATTTTAAGCATACCCCATTCTAAGACACAGTTTTAGGGAATATTCCTGTGGGACTGTATCTATGATGTCCTTTGTTAGCAGTTGTAAGAATACCAGGAAAGAGGGCTGCAGGGTGCTGCCTTCTGGGCATGAAAAGGTTTTTTTTTTCACAATTATTTCTTAGTGAGGGCTCTTTGTTTTAAGAGTAGTAGATCTCCAAGGACCTTGCCAAATTACATACTGTGAAATTCTCTCTGAATTAGGCACAGAGGTGTACCATATAAATTTAATAGTTCAAACCAAGACACTAATTCAATAAAAACCACAGCAAGATTACTGGTTTGCAAAATTTTGCAACCTGATTTCTAAAATTTGTGTCAATAGCAGAGAATGAAAGAGAAGTATGAATCAAAGATTGTACCAGTGTTTTGCAAATACACAGGAATGAATCTGAGATGAGCTCAGCACAAATGGCTGATCAAATGTCATACTCTACAACTCCAAATATAAGTTTTAAAGACTTACTTAAAGGTCAACATCTCTTTAAACCCTGGAAAAAGTACTTCATGTGACAGCAAATTTTCTTGCGATGTACAGCAGAATTGTACCAATATGTGATACAACTTTATTTGTTTGGCGTGTTGAGATAGCATGTCATGCTTACAGCTTAGTTGAAACTGAGGGAGGAGTGGGAAGCACATCCTGTTCCTGAGGGTAAAATGTAGTTTTCTAATAAACAAGGAGTGAGGATGGATGAAAATGTAAATTCCTCAGACATTCTGAATTCCATCACGACTTTGATATGTAATTGTTTAATGATTTCCTGAGGGAAAAATGTCACCTTGTATTTAGGGACTAGTAGTCTGGAAGATTTGATGAAGGAGTTGTCCTAGAAAATATTTGTAGGAATGCAGTCGTTTTTCAGGAGATATAGCTGCTGTTTTGTAAGGTAGCCTGTCTCTCAGTCCCTTTGTTTATTTCAGGAATAATGCAGCCTTCACAATTAAACATTAGTACACTGTAGGTTTTTGAGCTGTTAAAGCTACATGGCACTAGGGAAAAAATACTTAGGGAACAGGAATTTGCTAGAATACATCTAAGTAGCACTAGATAGCTGTTGTTACAGCCCAGCTAAAATGGAAACACTGACCCAGGTTCTACTCTAAGAGGCACCACTGTTCCTTGGTGTGTCCATAGAAGTCAGTGCAAAGTTATTCCACATGCTTATTGATAAAAATAAAAGATGTGTAAGAGGATTCATAATACTTGCCTTTCTTTTTCTATTCTGATTTTTTTTAGAATCAATCATGAATTTAATAAGGTGTTACATGTAGAAAGTGTTACAAAAGCAAGCAGGTTGTTTATTTTGTTCCATATGTTATAATCATCAGAGTGAGAGGGCAAGGGCTGTTTGCTAGGGTTGTGAACCCAGGTGTGCTGAATGTGAGTCAGTAATAATCTGGATATTTTGCACTGGAGGTGGCACATGATTACAATGTGAATATCAGTTGGCTTTTTGAGGCTTTGCTGTGCCTGGAAACCAGCCTTTGGTGCAGCTACAATGTTGTTGCATTGCACTCTTGAAGTGCAGCAGCGCACTCTTGAAGCAAACCTCCTAACTGTCCTCCTTGCTGTGCCTTGGTTCCCCTCACTGACTGACCTCCATGCGTACAATGTGGATCCTTTTTCAGCCGTGCTAAGCCACGAGACATCCTCCAGGAGACAGCCCATAACAAACTGGAGCCGTGGGTTAGCATTCAGCTCCTCGGCTCAAAGGAGCACGAGTCTGAAGTCAGCTCCCACAAGCACGTACTATGCCAATGCTCTGCGATCTGCACCAGACTTTTTGATCTACGGACCCATTCCCATTGTGCTCCACTACTAGCAGAGGAGTAGCAGGGCACTCAGCAGGTTACCAAATGGAGTTGTGTTTTGAAGTGATAACTTAGCAGGGCTCAGGCAGTTACTCACTCTTCCATCTCTCACTAGATCACTCCCAGCTTCAGGATTTCATTAACCAATCTGACTTTCTTCCTCAAACGGTGGGCAAGTAAAAAGAAATGATCACAAGACTAATTGGGAATAAAGAGTACGGGTACTTTTAAATGAAAGTATACAGTACTCATTCTATCAGAAACTACAAGGGAAGAGTGAAACCTTCACATATGTCATTTTACTCATGCTAAGGCTAGCAGGCTTTGGTATGCAAATACAGGGAAGGAAAAGAATGGGAAACAGATGTACCCAGAAGGTACTGGAGTTTCTTGGGAGACTGGAAAAGGATACTGTACTAGATTTTTTTAGAAAAAAAACCAACCAAACAAACATAAAAGAAACATTCAAATGAAAGCTAATAAATACTAGTAACAGGAGTTATTTCCTTTGAAATTAATTGGTAGAAAATGATAAATTGAAAAGATTATAGTAGGGCTACAGTTTCCACGTGGAATGTTTTGGGATTCTAGCAGGAAAGGTGACATATAATACTATGTTTTGAAAAAGTGAAATCCACATCAACATTTTTGGGTTTACTGAGTAGAACAGAAACCACACAATGATATTACACTGCCACAACATCTCTGGGAAATGGTGCTTAGAAGGCTGGCTTCTGGGCAGGCTCAGTTCTGGACGTCATGTCATGCTCTCTTCTGTCCTCTGCTCTTGTGATACAGAACGGAAACTGTAGGTGATTCAGGCAGCATGCTCTGTAGGAACATAAAAATGAAGATTTCCACGTCAAAGCTTTTCTTTCACAATGCTCGCCATGTTTTCTTTCATGACAGTGTCATACCATTGTTGGTAAGAGGAAAATGTTAACTATTTAAGTTTAAAATGTTGGCTAATACTTAGATTGTATTTAATTTTTATTGTTGGAATTTCCAAAATTGAAATTCTAAATTTCAGTGAAGACTAGTCATGAACGTATGTCAAAGCACCCTGTGAAAACACTTTGTACTGTGAAAACAAGACTCTGACAGCCTCAGATTACATCTGTCCATAGCAGATCTGGCACGGGTAGTGGCAACGAAGCATACCATACTTGCTCTTCTTTGCTGTCATTCTGGAGGGTGACAGCTGTGAAAGGCAGTCCAAGCTTATTTCTTAGCACTTCGCAGAAGTTGCCATTAAGACATCAACTTTTGAGAAGGGAAGTGGTGCAGACCTCCTTGTACAGAGCAGTGTTAGGAAGGCTCTTGCATGTTTCATGCTTGCCCGTGAAGAATTACAGAAGTGGTAACTTCTAACTGCTTCGGTGCAAGCTATTGACATTAGCTGGTACAAGCTAATGAATTAATCTGGTCCCACAAAGCATAATTGAAGTGTCCTGGGAACCACAGTATGGGAGAGATCAGCAGCACCAGACAGGGGTGAAAGGGTGGGTGGTGCTCTATAATAACGTATTATGAGAAAACATCATCCTGAAGTTGGGCTCTTGCAGTTGACGGATACTTGCCAACTTTGGCCACTCTCCACCTGTAACTCCTTTTCACCATTTTAAATAAGGAAAAATATCATTGAAACATGATGAAGGCTTATGACACCCTCAGTTGCTATGGTGGGAACATCACAGGTTCATCAGGTATGATCACTTGTGCTCAGTTTGGGTGAAATGTGCTAAACTAGGCTCCTCTGAATGACAGGAAGAGAAACACTGAATATCCAGCTACTGTCCAAGACAAAGTTCAGTGAAAAACAGCATGTGAGTGTGTAATTAAAGATTTATAGTTGTTCACGTGTAGAAGGGGCCGAAAGGACACTTTAGCGATTTCTTAAGTGTGCAGCTTTGCAACTTGCACTTTTTAAATACAGCTCTTTTTTTTTTTTTCAAGTCGTCTTGAATTTCAGCACAGTAGCAGAGAAAGAAAATGAGCAAATGCTGCTCCTCACAAGATTGTCCATCTGGCATAGTTTTTCCGTGTAATAGCGTTAGGAAATGTCAGCTGTCACTTGCAAGTGAACGTGTGCAGGTTCAGCTGCCTAAATTTATCACAGGGGGTGACAGACGCAGAGAAATTCATCCAAGGCTTCATTTCTAACAGCTGCCACAGCTTAGGATGCATCTATTCTCAATGTGACTCACCCTCCAAAGCATAGTTAGGCAGCTGCTAAATTTTAGCCAGCCCCACTGCTGTGGTACAGCGCTCCCCAGCCAGCTGGGCAATTCCCCTTTGTACCCACAGAGCCACTCCTGTGTGGGGAGGCGGGCACCCCAGCTGAAACCAAAGCATTTTGGCCTGGCCTGGACAGTAAGGAAGCCTTGCGACAACCAGCCATTTACAGCACATGACCGGTGCCATGTCCTTGTTTTTCTCTGCCTCTGTGCAGGTGACTCAGGTTGGGGTGGTGGGAAAAGCCCTCTGACCTCCTGGGACAGGGGATGAGAGCTGGGGAGGCAGTCACGCAATGCTGGCTGCTGTCTCACATCTCTGTTTTTAACAGACACTGGGGTCCAACAACATCTTCAGCTGTACCAAGACAGTCCCACTCCTCATGGCCATGGAGCAGCCACTGGTGTGAGCATGGGACAGAGATGCTCACCCAGAAGCCAGCCATCATGCTAGTTCATGGGTTGAAGATGCAGCACATGCTGACCTAAAGCCAGGTGCTGGAATTGTATTTAGTAAGTTGTTCAACAGGAAAAAAATGGACGAAAACCAGCCAGTTCACAGAGGACTCCAAATCTATTTAAATACAATGCATGAAAGCACAGCCTTAAGTTTGGTACAAAATCTTAATCACAAGAAGCCTGGGACGAAGGTCTGAAGAAATTAAGCACATAAATGTGAAGGAAAGGAACAAATGGAAAGTCGTATACACCTCAGAATATATTTTATTATTGTTTCAAATTAAAAAGTGCAACCCTTTGGGTGTACTAATATCTGTCCTCAGTCTGAGAAATAGCTTCCTTACTGAGCCCGCAGATAAATCTAATAGCAAATTCAACAGCATGATAATTCCTGTATTCCGCAGCATCAGTAAGAATTTATTGCCTTATTCGACAGAATTGCTACCCCTGAGGGCCATTGCATATTCATTGCAGGCATTTATTGAACGACATCCTGCTTTGCTTAATGGCTCATACAAAGCGAGATGAATTACAGCATTTCTGAGGTGGGAGCTGTGGGGGTTAAGGTGTGATGCAAACAAATCAAAAAGGAAACCCCAGGCTGCTTCTTCACAGTTTGCACAAGTGCCACCGGCAGGAAACTAGAAAATCAGCTATTACTTAAAAATATCACCTAAACATACATGTGAACCATATCACAGAAACACTTGGACTTGCTGCACAGGTGCAATGAAGTAGACAGCATATTTTTGGAACTGGGCTTTTAATTGCAGATAATCTGTTTCACGTGTGGTTAAGAATAGTCAACAATTTAAAGCTCCTAGGAAATGCAAAGCACTAATGGAATAAATTGATGTTTGGCTATTTCAACCAGAGTAGTCTGAAAAAGCAGAATCTAGCATGGAAATTTGGGACTGCAGCATAGGAACTCTGTAAGCCGGTTATTTCCTTAGCTGCAACTCATTTTTCTTCAAACAGATGAGACATGGATATGCCAGAGCAGTGCTGGGGAGAGGCAGAAGCCAGTAACATGGAGGAATTTCCAGTTCTGGATGTATCTGACAGTGGAATAATAAATATTAAATAAGAACACTCAAAGAAATCTTCACATGTTATATAAATGGTTACTGAATAAAAATATGAAAACTGAACAGACATGCCAGCACTTTGAAGTCCCTACCATGTCAGATAGCATTCGTAACTTGGATGATGGCTGACTGTGCATTGTTTCATTAGAGCTGCTTAGGAGTTTTCCATCAAAACAATTTTCTGGAAGAAAAGTAAAATTTACTTTGGGGGATTTTCTATCTGCCATTTCAAAAAAACAGAAACAAAATTAATTTTCCAGCTGGAAAGCATCTTCTCCCTCATAATGGCCACACACTTTTTACCAAAAACTAGTAAAATCAGTGAATTGCATTTTTTTGCTAAATTCTTCTACAAAAATTAGCAAAATCTTTCCAATCATGCAGTTCACAAACCCCCAAAGTTCCAGTTCAGGACCAAGCCACGCTTTTTAAATGTGTAGAATTTCAACGTGATGAATTTCCATTTTTCTGGAAGCTCTAGACAGAACAGCACATTGTCAACACTTCACAGAATAGCAAAGCAATTCTCACATCAGCTTCATGGATGCTACTACCTCTAAACTGCTTCTGATACTTCTGTGGTGTTGCAGCACACATCGCAGGATGCAGAGAATTATCTTGCCATTTAAATGTGTGAGAAAGCCAAAGATTTCAAAGCTTTTTTAAAAAAACCTGCACGGTATTTGCAGTAACTTTGAAAAGTACATTTTGCTTTTTAAAGAATATTTTTAAAGTAGCAAAAGTGATTAAACCTACTTATTATCAGCTTCATATGCAGCAAAAAAGTGTGCATTGAGCCAAACATGGTTGCATACTCAGCTGTTTCAAATAATTAGAAACCAGGAGGTTGACTTTCGGTTTAATTGGGTTTGATTAATTGGCTCACATTCACCCTCATATAAGTCAAAAGTATCTTCACAACCATCAGATGGAAACCAGTACTGACCATTACTAAAAGTTCTGCAAGGCTGGTGGCTGAAACTTTTGCAGAATTCTTATCAGTCTAACAAACCAAAGGATATGTGCGATCAAATAAAAAAATGAAGACAAGACAGTTACAGAAGAAAATCAGTAAGAAAGATCAGATGTCTAGATAAAATATCTCTAGAGAAGAGGTAAGGACTGAAAATATTGGACTGGAGATGAGTTGGTGAACGTGTGAGGTGAGACTCACCTTAGCTCATGCTAGGCATCTGTTGTGTCAATGTCCTCACCTGAGCATGTTCCTCATGATAGATGGAGAGAAATAAGCTTTCCTAGAACATAATTTTTCCATAGTTTTGGCCCCTCACTACAAGAAAGACATTGAGGTGCTGGAGCATGTCCAAAGAAGGGCAACAAAGCTGGTGAAGGGTCTTGAGCACAAGTCTCATGAGGAGCGGCTGAGGGACCTGGGGTTGTTTAGTTTGGAGAAGAGGAGGCACAGGGGAGACCTTATGGTTCTCGACAACTACCTGAAAGGAGGGTGTAGGGAGGGGAGTGTTGGTCTCATCTCCCAAGTAACAAGTGATAGGATGAGAGGAAATGTCCTCAAGTTGTGCCAGGGGAGGTTAGTTTGGATACTAAGAAAAATTTCACTGAAAGGGCTGTCAAGCATTGGAACCATCTGCCTAGGGAAGTGGTTGAGTCCCCATTCCTGCAGCTATTTAAAAGACGTATAGATTGATGGCTAGGGACACAGTTTAGCAGTGGACTTGGCAGTGCTAGGTTGATAGTTGGACTTGATGATCTTAAAGGTATTTTCTAACCTAAACAATTCTATGATTCTGTGAATGTAGATAAATCTCAGACTGCAATGAATAATTATCTACAACTACCTCTGTTACTACTGCTTTTATTGTAGATGTCTAAAGTGAGATGAGATATACCCTACCCTAGGTATTCACATTAGAGTAAAGGTGGTTTATAGAAGTAACAGAAAACACTTTTTGTTCAAATGCTGCGGAGAGTACCAGTCTATTTATCAGTATAGGAGTTTCTCAAGATATTTTGCTGAGCTTGGCAGGGTTACTTGTAAGACATTTTCTTAGATTTCCCTGTAAAAGTTTGCCTCAGATGAGGTGTGGCACCATATCTGGGTACTCTTATGTAGATCATTATGTTGATAACCCCAAACTTCCTAGTTAAAGTGATGGTTTTTAGGTGCGCAAGCACGGTAGGCAGGATAGGGGACACGACAGGAGAAACTGAGCATAAATAGCCAATATACTTATGTTCAATCTGAGCCCCATGTGGTCTCAGCTGCACTATAAAGCAACCCAGAAAAATGTACTTGAAGGGGAAGCAAAGGATACAAATAGCCTGTAGAATATGTGTTCTTCATGCCAGTGTTTACATGTGAGTTAGCACCTGTTTTTCTTTATTTCAGATGAGCGTAGATCCCTTAGGGTATGAACATCCAGATGAATTACGAAGTGTGACTTCTCTGATGTTTGACACAAAGAGTAGCCTGAATTTAAGAATGCTTTATAGGCTTTGGTTTCTATGTTACGTTTCTGAAATTGACTCTACAAGCTATTTTTCATCCTCCTCTTTCTTTCTTCTATGCACTCCTCTTAATTTAGTATCAGAAAGCAAAACTTTGCAGAAGATTCTTTGCAACAGGTGACACCAATGATTGATCTTATCTTTCATGAGATTCCATACACTGGCTTTGCTCTGACAGATGACAAAGTCTGAATATCCACTAGCTTTTCACTGCCCAAATGAACCTTCCTAATGAGCTCATCCTGTGAAGAGAGGACTGGAGAGGAAAGA
The DNA here is from genome assembly GCA_013400535.1 of Scopus umbretta. Lineage (NCBI taxonomy): Eukaryota > Metazoa > Chordata > Aves > Pelecaniformes > Scopidae > Scopus > Scopus umbretta. The sequence goes on along the minus strand of VZTL01019769.1, from coordinate 17,131 downwards.
AAAGTAAAATAATGAAAAAAATGGAGTGAAAAGGAAAGAAGACAACATATGATTAAAAATGGTAAAATATTTAAAAATCATTCCTGAATTTATTCTGAATTCTTTTTGCCTGAAAATGTCTTCTTTCCTTTTTTGCCTATGCCACTTTGCATTTTTTGTGGCTTACTGCATGTTTGTCCAAAGTTCTGCAAAAGATAATCTCATGGGACGGAGCTCCAAGCAGCTTCCCAAATTTGTTCCTATAATAAAGCTACCCAAAGCTCCAGTCTCACACAGCTCCCTCTTAACTAGGATTGTGTCGCTAACATAAGATCCCAAATAATGACTGATGCATATTTGTGTCAAACTCTGCAATCTGCCTCAACTGGGTTCATGGCTTTGTTTATTGCTGCTCAAAACCAGATCGATATGCAGCTTACAGCTGTTAGATAACAAGATCTGCACTACAACCTCCTTACTCTTTGCTGATTCCAGGCTTTTATAATGCTCATAAGAATGACTTTCAAGAAATGTCTTCTCCAGTCATCATTTGCTATATTCTTAAAGTGTGTATGGTCCTGTTAGAGCCTATAAGCTACAGTTTCACAAGTTCCATGTGCCTTTCTACTAAGGAAAGACTTTTTTTCTCTGTTCCTTTCCCTCCTTCCCCAAGGAGGCAAAAACCTGAATATTTCAGTCTCTCACCTCATCTGAGGTCTCATCTACAGACTCGCTTCTACAATGCTTCATTGTTGGAAAAAGACAAAAATTGCAAAACGTTACTACAAATGATGTTAGCACAAAGAAGTCATGACTGTTTTTTTTTGTATTTCTGACTTTTTCTCACTTTTCTGCAAAGCCAAAACTGTTCTCTTTGGTATGTTTATTGGAGTTACAACTCGTGGTGTTGCATTTGCATGTTAATTGTCTTGAAGAAAGCTACCTAACACTCTAAATAGAGCGCGCTAATTGAAATAATTCACTCAATTCCATGCGTATGTATTCACCTGAGAGAAAGAGACAAAAGGTATTTTCTAACCTAAATGTGAAAACAGCTGACAATTGGAAGGGGACTTGTTGTGAATTCCAGGCATCAACTCCCTGCTGTCAGTATGAGCATGGACAGACCCTGCCCTCTCAAGAGCCACCATACACCACACACCTCAGTGCAAAGCAGTAGACTTTGTAATAATGCTGAGAGGCCAAGTCTGTTCTCAGAGTTGGCAATTTTCCAACTTATATCAGTAACAAAGCAAATTGGAACCACACAGATTTATTTATATGGGTTAGTAAAGACTTATGTGTGATAACTTTCCCACAGGAACAGCTTTTGAGATAGCTGCCAAATGAAAATTGAATGCCATGATACCATGTTTATTTATGCATCTGTTATCACTGCTCCTATTTACATGATCCTGGTAAATTTTTATGTGTTTTACAGTGCAGACACATTTTTATTGCACATTTGAAACATTAAGTTCATATTGATGGAACTAAGTGGTAAAAAAGCCTTCTGTTCAGCTTTTTTGAACAGAATATATGTGTTCACACATTTCCCATGGGAAATGAGAGTTCACACAACTTCAGAAGCTCTGGGTGCTCTTCTAGTCTCATTTCAGAGATCATTTTCATGAAAGCCCAAACTGAGACCCATTGATATCTGCAGCCATATTCCACATCCAGATGGCACCAGCAAGGTGAATGGAGTGAGATATCAAAGCTATCATGTCAATGCTGCAAGTTGTTTATGAGGAAAATCTAAAAACTCTTTGAAAGATGTTATGTCATAAGGACATGGCAGAAATTAATCTGGCAAGGGCAATAGTGCCAGCTGAGAGACTTATTAGGTCAGGCACAGCAATCCATGAATGAGTCTATACTGCGCTTAGGTTCCAGCAGTTCAATCTTTGTCCTAAAGAGTTTGTGTGTTTACTTACTGCAATTGGCACTAAAAGTCATCCATGACAAGCTCCACTGAAGGGGTAGATATCCCTTGAATATCTATAGTTTATATAGTCTAACAAAGCAAAGGCTGAGGAAGGATATGATTGGTCTGTTAAACTACTTCAATGGGGTAGATGTCATGGGAAGATGAAATATTTGTGTAAAAGTGGAAAGCTGGCATAAAATCAAATGCACAGATGCCTAGTCATGAAGTGGGTTTCTATTTGGCCTTTTGAAAGGGGCAAAACATGCAACTGGAAGATAGATTTAGACCTGATTATGAGATGCTAAAAAAACAGGTTTTCTAAGGAAAGCAGGAAATGGACTCAACAACCTAATAGGTTCCTTACAGACTGTTGTTTTTAGATGGTTCTGGTGCTGGTAATTTTCTCTGTCTCTCCAGCATTATTTGTCATCTTGTGTTCTGAATGGTTTCCCACGGTTTAGTGGGAAAATATCATGACTCAGTTAAGGGAGGCTTATTTTAGGCAAATGAAATTAACAGCAGTTTTGCATCAGTTGAAAAAAAGAAATCCTTTTGGCTATTACATAGAGGAGAGAGAAGAAATATCTAGTCTGTCAGATTTTCAAAGATGCATATTCTTTTTCCTGTGTTTTAGAATCAAAAGACATAAGTGTATATTATTTCAACAAGTAGCTATGAAATGGGCTATTTAGATTGAAAACATCTCTAAAAGTAAAGACCAAACAGGGTTCCTAAGTAGATGTTTGCATTTTCTGTACAAACACAGAAAATCCCATGTCTTAGCTTGTGGATAAATTTTGGCTGCTGAAGTGTTGTGCGCATCAGACGACTGCTTCCTACACAGACTGTAACCCATACAGAGCTCCTTCCCGATTTGGGAATTTTCCAGAATTTTTCAGGATGAACAAGTTTGTAACATTCATTTTTATTGTATTTTTAAGGGCTGTAAATGGTCCTCGTGCAGGGCTAGCTCAAGCAGAATCCAGGTGTGACGTCCCCACCTAGTACCTGTTCCACACACAGAAAGTGGCAGAGCTGGCTGGCAGGAGAGGCCGAGCCCAGAGGTGGATGAGGACTCCTGTCCCTTCCACACTTCAGGTGCACAGGTCAGGGCTGGGAGCAGGTACGTTAGCAAGGACAACATGTGGCACAGTAAGGAGAGTCCTGCAGAATGAAACCGCTGGATTTGAGTATCCCATACTCACACCATTTGTACTTGGGGGGCAGGGGGCCTACAGCGGACTAGGCATGCTAGGTGTGCTCTGGTAGTGTGCCCTTTGGCTTTGTGTCATCTGAAAGCATCTGTTTTGAGAGATCCCTCTGCAAAGCAAACCAAAGTATAGCTAAGTGGTGACAACTGAGATATTTACTCAAAAAGTGCACTCCTGATGTGAAATGAAGCACAGACATGGGCCACCAGTTACCTGCTTTGTCTTCAGAGTCAAACCTCCTGCAGGCTGACACCTATTGCTGTCATTTGAAGGAACTGAGGAATGTCTAAAGTTTTCTTTTCAAATTCATAAAAGAGAAAGTGGTGGTATCCCATTTCTCTTTGCCCGATACTCTGAGTTATCCATAGTCTGAATGTCTATATTATGCCAGAGGTGTGGAGGTTTGCAAGCAGTAGCATATGGTTCTCCACTGTGCCTTGGGGTGAACATCAAGCATATAGGAAGACACCTGGCAGGAGCTGCTTTTTCACAGTGGCAGGAAGCTGCCAAACAGGTGATATTGCCAGCAGAGTGTGAAGTGGCATGAAAGCAGGTCCTGTTCCTCTGCCTGAAGCAACAGCTACACCTCATGCAAGAAAAAGTAGCATTATGGACTTAGGAATCATTTGCCCTTTTTCACCTGCTTCAGGCATGACCTCATTCAATTATACTTATTTAACAAAAGTGAATCACAGGGAAGAAGGTGCGAGAAGCTCTAGCTTAACACTTACAGCACTTGGAGTTGAGCGCTCTACCACCAAGGAGGGTGGCAACAATTACTACAGCATGCATCTCCACCTCCCCACTGAAGCTCTGTCTCTGTGCCAAGGGAATACAAAGTGCATGGCATGTAAAAAGGGGACGCTTGAAGGACACACATTTCATGGAGGAGGGGTTTGAGATTCTGCTTTGGTTTTAAACCACGCTTCATTCAATGGAAAAGACAAAGATGCCCTCAAGGATGAATCCAGGAATCCAGGGATGGATCCAGCATGCATGAAGACTCCTCCAGCTGAGTGTGTTGACATGGGAACCACTGTCTCACACCAAGGCAAAAGGGATTTGGCTTCTATGTGATGGTGTGCAGTGCAATGAGGAGTTAACAGGGCTAACTAGCTCAGTGGTGCTAATATGGCTGCAATAGCACTGCTGGTATGAGAACTAGCTCAGGTATCTCTGCTCTGCTCTTCACTGCACTGTGGAAAGTGACTGCTAGCTTCTGAGACACTGGCAGATGTGGGCCACTCACTGTTTGACTGGCATTGTTCTGGATGGATGCAGAAACAAAGCCACTGAGGGCTCAAGAAACTTTGCATAAAACACAGATGTCTAAGGTCCTGTTTGGAAACCTTCTGATTTTGGTGGATATGGAGCAAAGGTCTCCGATTCATGCATTTGGATGTTGCAGCCAAAGTCCTGCCATGCCTTTCTTTGGATGGAAACCTTATTTTTTTAAAGCATACTCAATGGACTTCATCCAGTTCAATAGAAGTGGTAACACCGACTGCAACAGAGGTTTGGAGTGGCAAAATGCTTCTGGAGGACAACATCAATTGTTACAGGGGACGTAAGCTCACCCTGCTCTGCTGGCCAGCACCATCTTTAATTAACAGCTGGAGTCATACAAAATCATCAAGAGTACATCTGACTAATTTATAGAAAATTTGTCTTAATAAAAATGTATGACTGAAGCATGTAATTAGGTTTAGTGCCCATTTTAGCTGTACTGCTAATGAAAGTACTGGGAGGAAAGCTATACAGAGAGAGAGAGCAAAAGAAAATGTAATCTTCTGCTAATCAGATGGGATTTAGCAATCTATGGCAGGTTTTCACCAGCTTTTACTTCTCAGCCACTTAACTAGAACAACTTTTTTTTTTACTTTTTATTAGGAACTGCAGACATCTTCCTGACAGTCCCCTTGAGAAGACCAAGAGAAAGCAACTATTATTCTTCATGATAAATGGAAATCTTGGAAATCTTATCCTTGATGGATAATCAAGGCTGCTAATCAAGTCCGTAGAACTTTCAGGTAGAATTTTAACACTTTTTTGGTAGCCCAATATAATTAGGGGTGAAGTAATGGAGAAATGAGCACAAACAGTGAAGTCCTCTAACACGTACAACACCCTGTACACTGATTTCACACAAATAAAAGATGGCTTGCCTTCTATTCCAGTGGTGAAAACATTCTAGATGCAATAGGCTGTGAATGAGGAATGAACTATGTGAGCATTGAAAATCTTAGATTAAATCTACTGAACTTCATGTACTTTCAAAACTATCTGTCGCTTTTCTCCAGTAGTTCTGAGACTGTGTATATAGATACAAATAAAATAGAAACACTTGTGACAAATTGACCATTTGGAACATACGTTATAACGCTTTGAGAATGAGAAAAACTGCATCAACTGAGTTTCTTTTTCCAGATGGAAGAAAATCAGATGTCTTAAATCAACACCTGAGTGACACAAAAACTAGGAAAGGAGAAGTTAATTAATTCATTTTTCTGCCCAGTTATCTTGGTGTCAGACTTGGAATTACATCTAAAACTACCAAGTGTTTTGGATACATTTTTTAGGACTTTAGGTCCCAATCAAAGTGATACAAATCAGTAGAAATACACAGGCACAAAACCATGGCATAGAAAAAGGTTTCAGAATAATTTTCTTTTCCATTTTTTACCTTCTCAGATTGCTGCCTGGCCAATGGATCCTAGGGGAAGGCTCCCAATAACTATGGGTGTAGAAACATGGAGGCAAATTGCATCCAGTGCATATGTGTCTCCATCAACTCTGGTGTGATCCACATTCAGGACAGGGTGGCATTATGTTACCAATAGAAGAAAAAACACATTGGAGAAGAACGGTTCTGCAGTCTCCAAAAAGAATAATGTGTGTCTTCAGTTTTGCAGAAAAAGGTGGATCCACAGCTTTGTTTTCTTTCCAGCCATTTGTGGCTGGAGATCTAACTTTCCTAATCCACAGCTTCATTTCCATTCCCAGAGGAGGCTGTGGCAGGCAGAATGGACAGGCTCTATATGCTCACCGGCCATAAACTAATCTCTAGACAATATTTTCTGTGTTGAGAGTTATTTTCAAATGAATTAAGTCATTCTGTGTGCCAAGACCTTATTTCGTGAGATTGTGATTTCAGTGTAACTAACAGACACAGATACTCTCAGCTTTACTCTGACAGTTAAAAATAACCAAATTAAAAGCAATGGATGGCTTAGAAAACTGCCTAACATCCATTTGATTGGCTTTGATTTATTATTCCTTTCAGAACTCATAACCTTGCTTATTTTTCCCGGCATGCCCTCTGCAGCCCACAGCTCGACTACTTAACCTCACATGGCCAAAGCTCTGGACACCAGTGATGTTATTCCCCATTGCCTCAAAGATAAGTGAGGGTGCAGCCAGGCCCGTGAGGAATGAAAAGCAGACGATTGTCTCATCTTGGCCAGGTCACAGAGTAAGGGATGAGGACTTCCAGATCCCCATCATTTTTCCTGCCCCACAGGGCAGCGATTGCTCACACCGTCAGTCCCATCTGCCTTGATGATACCTCCTTTCAGTTTCCCCACAGCAAAGATGTAAAGATCATACAAACTTGAGTAAGTTTTACCAGATTATAAGGGTTGAGCAGCCTCTTATGCACAATACTTATTTTCAATGAAGCTCAGCCATAAATAAAGTATGAAGAACCTTTTTGATAGGGTGAGCTGTCTTTGTAGCATCTTGTGACATGATTTCCTGAAAAGCTTGAAACCCATTGTTAGAACTAGTGTCAGCAACTTTAACTAGTCTCTCACACTCAGGCTGGATTAGCTGACCATCTTCAACCTTCCACGCGATAATTTTGTTCTCCACTGCAAAACAGTCTGTCATTTGTTTAAAGCTGAAAACATTTTTTCCCAGCTACAGTGTTAAAAGATGATGAAAACCAGCAAACAACAAGACTTACTGCAGGGTGCTTGTGACAGCCTTTTACCCATGGCCCCTGTGGGAACCCGGTAGCAGTCGTGATGGATAACCTATGGCTCCCAGGCTCCTTGAATGGTTTTCATCTGAGTGCCATTGCTGCAAGTACACACACATGCTCACAAGTGCTGAGAGTGGGCACTGGTGCACTGATCCAATAGCAGCAAATGCAGACACGTACCAGGCATCAGAGCTGATGTATTCAGCACACATCTCCCAGATCACATTTACAAATTGAAACTGCAGCCCTTCTAATTAGGCTGACAGGCCTCAAAATGTCAACCAGTACCCAGGAGGCTTTTTGAGCCTGAAGACAAACAGACAATACATTTAAGAGTGTTTTCTGTTCCTTCATCTGAATTAGCTGAGTGACTGGGAAAGGGTTTAAGACAAAGTGTTAATGTTACCGCTATTGCACACTAATACCCTTAAATCCAGGTACACTTAATCAAGTGCATGTATTCCAGGCACTGATTAGCTGTTTTACTTGTGTGAGGTTGCAAGATATCGTCGGAATGGAAATCACTGCAAGCACTTTAGCAAATACATTAGTGTTCATAACCTTGGGGGGAAAACACTAAAAAAAAAAAAATTCATTATTTTTTAAAAATTAAGTTATAAATAACCTGACATTTTCAATAGTGTCAGCTAGGCTACCTATCTTTTAAAGCTATTTGCAAGGTTTTGAGAGCTGTCTTTACAATGTGGTCCGGAAGCAAAGGCAGTTGTGTGCATAAACTTTTGGTATGGCATCATGAGTCACTTCATGCTGGGTTTTCAAATGTGTTTTGCACCTACAGAAGCAGACATGCTTTGTGGGATTTGTAAAAGTGTCTGCAGATACCCAAGAAGAAGGGTGCCAAGAAGGCACCTGTTAAGAAGCCAGGTAACTCTATTTGCCTCACTTTCTGCACACCTGTGACTGAAATAATGCTGATCTGCATCTTGCAGGAATGGAAAGTTTGCTGGAAGTGATAAGTATTAAACAAAAAATCTTTATAGGTTTCACTTGCAGAAGAAGCTTTTACGGAGATGTCAAAATTTCCCATGTCTCTCCTATCACATGTCCAAAATTAACAAAACTGAGTTTCAGGTCTGACTGCAGCTGGAATTTGGTGGGAAGCACAAAGGTAGGCAGAAAATAAACCTGACCACACTAAAAAATCCCCTCATTCTGTTCCTAATCTCCCCAAACAATGGTTAAACACTTTTAAATGAAATTATTGAAAAAATATGGTTCCAGGATAGTAACTCTTCTTACTTATGGTATAAATTTATTTTGGAACGGTTTATATTTAGTAGGGTTTATAATGAAATCCTGACTGTTCAATTAGAAGTTGCATTTTTTGCTTCATCTCAGAGAGGGTGTAGAGTTGCAGCCTGTAAACAGTTGCAAGGCTCACACACCGATGCTGAATAAAATGCTGCCATCTTTCGGTTGTACTCAACAGAAACAGGTAGAAAAGACCAATATTTTATGTTCAGAAAGACAAGCAGCAATTGCTCCCTCCGCAGTAGTTGCTCCTAAGACTGTAGTCGTTGGCTATAAGCTTGTTATCCTTGTCTTCGGTCATGGACTGTAACTCCATAGGTGCTGTATAAACCCCAAACAAAAAGTGGTCCTGTTCCCAAATAATGGGAAAAAAATAAAAAGCCTGAAANGTTAAGTAAGGCAGTGGGCCCTTAGCCTTTCCTACTGTATACAAATGACACCTCTTACTTGCAGAGCTCTGCAGCATGCTGTAGCAAAAATATCTGTTTTCAAAACACAATAATCCATAAATCCATCTGGTGGTTAAGCACTATCATTCCAATATTTGTTATCCCTTTGCACAGTAATGAAAAGAAAAAGATTTTATTTCCTATTCTCTTGTTAAAATGTAATTGCTAGTTGTATGCCCAGCAGCAGTTAGCATCTACCCAGCACATAAATATTTCTCAACTCTCCTTTTACATTCTAATACTGTCCAGGGACTCACTCTGTCAGAACAACTAATGCCTATGCTCTGCCAAGATCATTGCTTATTACGTTGAGGATTACTCCTGCATGCCTGTATTTGAGGCTTTTGTAGAATTTAGGTTGCTAGTGGTCAGGTTGTATGCATAAGACATTGGAAAATTAAGGCTGATTGGCCCCCTGCAAGCATTCAGGGATCCTGGAAGATGGGCTGGTATTTTTTGAGACAGACTCAAACAACCAGCAACCTAGCAAATGTACTCATATCAAATGTACGTATCTCAGGTTAAGTATATGAATTGTTAACACAGGTATTATGCCACAGGTATATATTAGTCTTGTCCATTATTTTTACCAAACTCAACCTAGTCTTAATCATAAAGGCTAAAGCTTAACTTTCCCACCACTGAACCCGTAAGTCAGACACAGTGTGCCCTCCCAGCCCATGGGAGCAGCTGCATCTAGGGAAAGACGTGTTCCAGACTGTGCCGTGCTTCCAGATTCCTGGCAGAAATGTGGCTGGGAGAAGCTGTTCTTCCTTCAAGCCCTGGAGCCTGATCCCTTTTGCCTCCCCGAGCACAGCTCAGTTTCTAGGGTAACAGCAAAGAGGAGATAAACCCAGTTCTGGGAGAATGATTCTAAATCCCAAGGAATTGTCTTCTCTTTGACTCTCAAAAACCAAAGACAGCAGCATTTTAATGCTTTGCTGCTCTGATGTCCTATAACTGAAATAAATCACAGAAGCTGTAGTGGTTTGTGTAGCAGTAATATCTCCCCCTTGCATAGTCCTGTTCTCTCAGTCTCTATAACCCATTGACAGGGTTGAGGAGTTAATACACATTAATTTCCGTCACGGGTGGGACACAAGAAAGCAATATAAGCAGAGCTGATTTTCAGAAGCCTCTGAGTCCCAAATCCAGGTGCCTGAGTACCCACTTAATGCTTGCAATCTGGGTCATGACTCTGGATTAGGAGAGGAACTTGTGCCCGAGGACACATCCTGAAACATCAGAGTAATCCTGCTGTCACATCTTCCAGCAGATCCCCGTACAAGGAAAGTGTGCCCCAGCTTCCCAGTGATTCACTGAGGAGAGAAAGAAGGAAACACTGGGCATTTGCAATTTTCACACATACCCCCCTAAACCAAACTTCTGCATCATAAAAACAAACACCTCGGTAGCCCTTGCTCCGTTGTGCACCTTGGTCATTGCATTTGGTGCAGAACTCTTCACACAGTGTTTCCCACGTGGGTATTCACGTGGCTCATTTCCTATCAGCCAGCCAATTCTACTATGGATTTGCTGGTTGCTGTTAAAGTTACGACACATGCCCAGCAGCCATTTCACTGAGTTGTCTGTTCTTGTTTTCCAAAGGTGGTAATGCTAACTATGGAACATGACAAGTATTTGGCAAATCGTTTTTTGCAGAATGTGAATGTCGATCTCCTCATTCAATTACATTTTTGGCCAGGATTGTCATAACGACTTCAAAGTGTTTTCTTGGGGATTTGTAATCACTAATGCCACAAAAAACCAGCTGTCATCTTGCTAAAAAAAATCTACTAAATTTTATAAGAAACCTTGCTCATGTACAACATGGCTGCTCTTGGCAGCATGTATTACATCTGCTGCAAAATCTTGTTCTACAACTAGATCTAAACTAGGAAATAGAAAGCAAATATATATTTTACAAATGATTCCTCGTTAAAAAATGCTTCTGAATTTGTAACACTGAAATCCCTGCAACACCGGAAACATAGTTGTTCAAAATTTTGTTTTCTATAATTTAAGCACAAGTCTTTCCTTGGGTACAGCTTAGTGGCAGATGTGAGCTGTATGGGCAAATGTCGATGGGCAATTCATGTCAAAGGCTGAACTTGATGCATGGATATATTGTTCATGAAGAATCTTAGTGAAAGCCAATGTTAGTTTTTGTAGTTAGTTAATGAAATTGTAGGAGACTATAGATTCCTAATTCTGGAATCAAAGTGATGATAGTTCTCTAAATTTCTCATAGAACAAAATGCATGCTTAGCATTGACTTTTAATTCAATTGAAATAAAGAGAACATCAGTTTCATTGCTCAGCATGTGTCCACATACCAGTTGCAGAGCGGTCATCTACTACAGGTTCATGAGCTAATAGTTCAGAAGTATGGCAAACGTTGCTTTTCCTGAGAGGTGAAAAATATCATGGAGCTGATATTTTTGTGGGACATCATCTGATCTATTTTTCTGAAAGAAACATTCTGAGAATGAAACTATCTTCCTCCTCCATTTGCACCAACATTATATTTTAACCATTAAACTTCCAGAGAAAAAAACTTCAAAAGATTTATTTTTGATTAAACTTAAATAAAAGCTTACCCTATACATTGAAATTTGTATTTCAGCTCCACTCCATCATAACAGGCTTAGAAGAATTGAGATTTTACCTGAGGGATGGTTACACAGGAAGACTAAGCAAGTGAAAGTTCAGGAGGGACTCTAGGGAAAAAAAAGTGGAGCTAAAGCACAGAAAGGCATATGGGAGATGCATTATTCATCTTCCACCTATATTTTTGACAAAAATGGAATATATCTCCAACAAGGACAGAACATATTTTCTAGTAGAGAACCATCTTGCTGGAGGGACTTGTGAGCAAGGGAGGAAGAGGGTTGTCTTCAATGACAGGCTAGAGTGCCAAGTACAGGGATTGGAAGCAATCAGAATAATTACAATTGTGGAGTTGAAAATATTCTTTTTAAATTCTCTGAGATGCCTTCTTTTAAGAAGCTTAGTTTGTGTTGCATGGGTAATCTTGTTACTATGCTTTGGCAGACTGTGCTTTGCTTTAAAATGGATGGAAATAATTTTCGTCCTCCAGAAAACAGAACATGTTGATGGAAAAAACTACCCCTCCAGGACCAATTGCTAAGAAAGCAGCAAGAATGGGACAGCACTTTAGAAATATAGATTCTGCTTCTGACTTATATAGACACAAAAATTCTCTAGCTAGTAATTTTGAGTCCCTACCCAGATTCTTTGAATATTAATGAAATTCTCAGAATAACACAAAATGTTTCTTTTTTATGTGTGTATAAATCAGATGAGTAAATCCACTGTTGGGCTTGTTGCATATTATTCCATTTTAAAAACTCTAATAACTTCAATTTCATTTAACTTCAGAGTCTTCCAGAATTGCTTACATTATTTGACTTTTTTTTAGTTACCTTTTTAGAAAAAAAATGCAGTATATAAGACCAGTAACTTTGAAGTTATTTTTCTGTACTTTTTGTGGGTCATTTTTAACTGGGGTCATGTTTGAAACATCTTTAAATAAGTGAAAGCCTTTATAAATTGAAGTTTTGATTCTCATGGAACCAAATTAATCTAGAAACTAGAGATTTAAGTAAGAAAAAAAAAGCGCCCAACAACAAGCCTCTTCTCTTAAGGAAATCATGATAAAAAATATGGTACTTATCATCAAGAACATAAGGAACATAAAGGAAAAAGTTGTACTTCTATTCCAAATTAAGTCCTGACCATGGGTGTGACTCTGTATCACCCAGAACATAAGCAATAACAGCAGCTGGTAAATTCTTAGGAACAGATCCCAAATCCCTCGTGCCCTTGTTCCCACCACCTCTATTACACGAGTACGACTGAGTCATGGTGTTGACATGCATCAGCCTGCATCTCAGCTGATCACTGCTTGCCTTGTGTCTCCTGGCTGTCCAGCTCAGGGATGCGGATGGGGTAATTCAGGACAAGCAGCTGATTTGTATGCTCAGTTCTCCTCTAAAATCAAGGTACAGGAGAAGTCAGAAGAGCTGTGGGCTGAGTTTCACTCCCAAGTGAAGCTGGGACGTGAACAAGGCATACTCTTGGACCTGACAGCATGGAAGGTCTCTGTGGCTCTGTAGCTTAGACAAACCCAGCGAGTCCTACGCATATGAGAAAACCTAGAGAAATCAAAGTGGGCAGCCGTCTGCTGTAAGATGCACCTGACCTGTGCTGAGAGATAATGGACTTGGCTTTAAGCGCATTAGCACAGGTACTGTTAGTAGTGAAACCATAGCAGCAAATTTTTCAGGGTTTGTTCAGAACCAGCCAGGCCCAGGTGGCTGATGCCTAAGTCAGTGTCAGTTACAAAAAGCTGTTACCCAGGACAGCTAGGATGACAGGAACAAAAGCAAATGTCCACAGGGTACAATGAAATGTCCCACTGTGGTATAGGCACAACCTTCTAGCTACCAGCTAATCTCCATGCTGCAAAAAAAAATTTAAGACTTTTGTCAATCTTTTAAGACATAATTTCATCCTCCTCTGATCCTTTTCTTCACCCTAGTCCGTTCTTCTTCTGTACATCTAATTCTGATCTTGGTGGCTCCAAGATCCTGCCTCCTTCCTTCTGCTGAAAACAGATTGTTGGTTGAAAGGAGCATAAGTCTCACATCCAGTTTGAAATGTAAATGCCGCAAAAAAATTCATCTTTGATTCAAAGGAACTGCTAAGTGGTCGCTAAGAAAAGTTAGATGTGGCACTTTGGCAAAAGCACATTCAGATACATGAAATAGCTCAGTGCCCTACCTTCTCCCTGTGGCAGATCTGACATTTGTGTGCATTGCTAGCTTGGACTGACAAATTGCCCAGTATTTTCCTTCAACATTTATGCTGCTGGGTCTTATGATAAGTAGGGAGATACCAGATTTCTGCTGAGCTGGAAATAATGTTAGAAAACAAACTAACCCAGCGACCTACCAAATTACAGACAAGCTCTATTAACTGATTGTCTCAGCCACTGGTGGGGGCAGGATGGCCAGACAGGGCAAAGCTAGAGCAAAATAGTGCTTCCCCTTCCTCATCTCAAGATGGTCTCTGAATAGTTTCAGGAATGGTCTCAGGAAACTCACAAGTTTTGTTCCCTTTCTATTGTCCTAAAATCTTTCCTCAAAGAAAAATGAGATCAGAAAACGGTGCAAGGGTGAAGAGCTCTGGGTCTGTGTCTGAGCCCCCTGCGGCCCCTAGGACTTTGATAAGGTGGACACAAAACTTCTTGAGGTGCAAGAGAGACTGACATGAGAATTTGGGAAGCAGACATGGTTGATGAGAACTGTTGGGTGGTAGGATCACTCAGAAGAAGCAGCTGTAGTAGAGGCTGTTAGGGAGGCTGTTTAGGGATAGCATTAATTCCTGGGTACACAGTGAACAGATGTGCTTGCAGGAACTAAATATGGAACAGGGAGCATCACAAATATTCCTGTCTCTTTCTGTCACTTGCATGCACACACAGGCACACACCTATCTCCAGAAGGGCAATGCAAGCTGAGGGCTCAAATAACCAAGCCTTTGTTTAAAAAGTCCGTTTTGTCGGAGGGAGTCTGATGTGAGTTTTGAGCCTTTATTATTCGTCAAACTGCAAAATAATAATGAAAAATCCTGCTTGTCTCTGAGCCACCTTTACTGTGGCCAGGCAACAAGGGAAACAGAAGGTGCCTCTGGATGAGGCTGTGGCCCATCTGATTTCCAGCAGGAGCACTGGGAGTGATGGAGCTGACAGAGTGTGGAAGGAGAGAGAAGTGCCTGAAATCTGTCTTTCTAGGGCACGCTCTGGCAATGAGGCAGGTTGGAGAACATCTCCGAGGAACTTCTGTTGCGGAAAGGCTCTGCCAGCCAAATGCAAATCTGTAGAGTGCCTGACCTGTCTTCTGTAGTCCTTTGATCTTTTTTTCTCTGCTGTCTTTTATCTTCAATTGGCAGCTGCGCTGAACATCTGTCTTCCCAGGACCAGTGTCAGCAGTGCATGCAGTGCCCGCCCTTTGCTACCCAAGGGAAAGAGTGAGAGTGATGCCACTAGTGGTTTGGAGGATGAAACTTGTGCTCTACGCCCAGGACTGGGACCGGCCGTGCAGCTTTCCCACCCCCGGTTTGTCTCTGGTCAGCCCTGTTCTTTCTGACTGACAGCAGGCCAGAGAAACACACGATCCCCAGAGGGAACAAGAATATAAGCTAACTCCCGTCTTGCGTAAAAGTAAGGGAAGCTGGATTAAAGCCCAAATAACAATCTGAGCTTCCTCCATAGTTCCCACTCTGCCTTTTTCAACAAAAAGTTCCTTCTGCTGCCTTGGTTTCCCCTTTCCTGCAGCAAAGACAGTCGTTCCTCATTGCAACAGTGAAGCGAGGCACAGATGTCTGTTACCTGAATGAAGACTCATGCCTTCTGAGAGCAATTCTAACTTTGTGCCTGGATTTCTGAAAGCTTTCCTGTTGCCTTCCCCTCACCTGCTGATGGCAGAAGACTCTGGGCATGAGCTGTGAATAGAAAGGGGATAGGTTCTTTTATGGCAACTTCAAAATAATCTGAAGGAAGCATTTCTTAAAGTGCAAAGCTACAGAAAGAATGGTTTAAATTTACTGTAACCTTCAGAAAGAAAGCTACCGGAAAGAGAAAAATTCTAGTCCTGCTGTCTGCCTAGATATGCTGTGTGGTGCCCTTGAAGTTGGAGTATCCCTCAGTCACCCCGAGGGGTGTGCGACACTGGGACTGGTTAGAGAAAGAGGAAGGGCCATGACCACAACTAGTGTTCTCATGCTGTGGAGTCAGGGAGCAGCTGGGATCTGCTGTCTAGATCCAGACCCTGGGAAACGCTTCTCTGTCTCACAACTTAGGTGTGTCTTTAGAATCTGTAGGTAAATTAAGCACCAGCTGATTGCGATTTAGAAATTCGGATGAAGTACAAAAATGAGGAAGTTGTTCATGCAGGGATTTCAGAGCCTTGCAGAAGCCTAAGCAAAATCATCCCCCAGAAACAAGACACCAACTGAAAGAAATGGCTTAGTGAAAGGTCATGTTGCTCTTGCTGTGGTAGTCAAAGGACAGGTAAGACGAGCTTTCTAGGCAGAGGTAACATCTTTTATTGGGCCAGATAGTGTACTTGGAAAATTAGGTAAGACTTATGCACACAAGTTCTTGTCTCAAATACAGATAATGTCTTTTATTAGATGTGGGTCTTTTGGAGACCCACACTCCTCTGGTTTAGCAGAAAAGGGTCGGATGGGATTCTCAAGGATGTCTCAAAACACATGAGATACCTCTGGGTGGGTAACTGAACCTAAAGATTGTTTCTAGGTAAAAAATTTGGGGTTGACTCACAAATTCTCTCGTAGTTTACAAGAAATAATCTTCCTCCACACCGTTCAGAAGGCATTTCAAGATCTTCTGATGGTGGTTTTATTATGATGCAATATACGCTTATCTCTTAATTCCAAAACAGGAATGACTAAATTTTTGTATTTAACCCTAAATTTTAGTAGCTGCTTTCAGAGTCTTGTCATCATATGCTTTGTGCAGAATAAGGAGATTATGAGCAATTTTAATCTTGGACTCACATCAACTGTTCTCTCTCCAGACTCACAAACTGTGAAATCTGTGCCATCCAAAACATCTAAATATGGAATCAAGGCCAATGCATTTGCTATCTGCTGCCATTTTTTATAAGCAATCAACCAGCTGGGTTTCAATGTATAGGCTATGAGATACTGTGATAAATCTGAGGACACTTTGGTTTCACTTCCAGTATTATGGGTAAATACCTTTGCAGTAAGGATGTTAAGAATTATAGATGTTTGCAGCTGTGGACAGGCAGGAGGGAAGAGTTTCCCTCCCTTTCCCTTATGGCTTCTCCTTATTTTATCACTGTCATGCAAGACAAAATGGTTCCACGGCTAATGAAAGAACTACTTGGTGAAAGCATGTAATGTGCCACCACTCCTTAGTATCTCAGGTTATGCACAGTATGTCACTGAGCTGAGCACCCACTCACCATCATATGTTAAGCCAATGAATTTATGATGATGGATGCATATTTGAAGTCTCTTTAGCAACACCAGGGAAAGAGCCGGGAAACTTTTTATTTCTTTTGAGACCATCAGAACGGTTGTTATGCCTAGCACTAAGCTGGACTAAGCGGGTCTTTCTCAAAGAGCAATGGGAAAGTTAGAGAGATTATAAATGAGGACAGTAAAAGCAGTTCCCACAGGAATATGAGAAAGTAACATAAAGATGTCCTTTCAAATTCAAGGGCAGCTTCTG
>VZTL01019768.1:0-12522 GCA_013400535.1 Scopus umbretta | reverse complement strand
AGGGGGGCCGGGGTGGCGGGTCCCCCCTACCTGTTGTGTAACGCTGCGTCGCACCGGGGAGGGATGCTGTGCTGGTGATCCCGTGCCGGGGGGCTCCCGAGCTGAGCCGAGCCTGGGCAGGGGGCAGGCGATGCTGGCAGGGGGTTGCGCTCCCCTTCCTGAGCATCCCGCACGCCCCAGTGGCAGGGCAGCGCTGGCCGGAGTTGGTCCAGCGTCCCCCAGGCTCTGAGGACCTGCTTCCCTCCCCAGGGGGCTGCATGAGCAGGATGGGTGACGGTGGTCCCAGCGTGGCGGGGCTCACCGGGGCCGGAGCACCCTGACAGCTGGCGCTGCCCATGGGGGTCCTTGGGGACGTGGGTGCTTTCTGCTCCAGATCCCATCCCTCCGTGGCCGTGGGAAGGCTTCTCACCCCGAGCCGTGATTTTCGCAGAGAGCTCTCAGCCACTGCGCCGAGAGTGCTGTGGCAACGCGGTGTCGGTACCCAGGGGCTGGCAGCCGGTGGGGCCAGGGGCATCCTGCAGCAGCCTGGGGGGTGTGAAGCCCCCCGGTCCCACGGACAGGCGGAAGGGAGGAACGAGCCCCAGAGCCGTGCCGGTCCCACGGCAGCTGTCTCAGCGGCAGCCAAGGGAGCCGGGGACACGGCAAGGGGGATGGGGGTTTCAGTCACGGGGTCCCCGGTGTTGATTCTGGGGGAGTGTTGAGCTGCGTGGGCACCCCGGGGGTGGGTTTTGCAGTGCGAGGTTGAGCTTGGAGCCTGGTGTTTGTAGGGCAGCGAGGTTTGGCATGGGAGGGTGCGTGGGAAGGTGGGATGCTCCGGAGAAGGGGACATGTTGCCCCCTGCACTGATCTGGCTTCTGTCATGCCCTGGAGGGAGCGGGGGCTGCGGAGGGCACGTTGCAGATGGCTGAGGCACCCCAAGTTTTCCAGCGCAAAACCTCCGACACCCTCAGCCCGAGGCTGCCTCCAGCAGCGGCAGTCCCAGGGTCGCTTGTGCAGGCAGCGGGGCTGGAGCCCAGAGGCCGCATCCCGCCCCAGCCTCCACGCGCTCCTTCCCAGCCGCGGCGTCTCTGCAAAGCGATGGCTCTGCTGTCCCAAATCCTCCTCCAGCCACCCTCACTGTGGAGGGGAGAGGTGCAGGGGAGGCTGCTCGGTGTGGTGCTCGTGTTTTGGGGGATGCAGGGCAGGGTCTGGCCTTCGTCATGCTGGGGAAGGCGATGGTGCGGGGGAGATGCCGTTTGTGTTGAGCCACCCTTTGGAGGAGGCCCGTGGAGGCAGGTCCGAGGCCAGCTCACGCATCCGTGTTGTCATGGTGAATTTTCACCCAGGCACAGGGAAACCGCAGTGTTTCCCCAAAACCTCGCGGGCTTCATGCAGATGTTGGGCTTCTCCCAGCAGTGGGATAAGACAGGCGAGCATTGGGGTGTGCTGGTGCTCTTCCAGGGTGCCAAGGAACAGCACGCACCTGGCTGGAAACCGAAAAAAATGCCACCCTAAGCTGCTGTGACTGTGCTGTCACCCACCCAGGGTTGGGAAGGAGCCGGCTGCTGTCCTTGGCTGTGCTCCGTCTTGAGGACCATCACGCTGGGATTAGCCCAGGTCAGACCTGGGAAGACATGGCAGAGTGGAAACATTATTTTCCTGGGGAAAATAATCCCCCATGGGGACGCATTCCTGGCCCCATCACCCTCCTGGGGCCACGTGCCAGCCTGCGGGACCCCTGCCCTGATGGGTGCTGGTGTCCTGCGGGTGCCAGTCCTTGGTGTGTTACCAAGGCGGTGGTGGACCCAGCTTGGGGCCATAGGGCTGGGGTGTCCTTGCCCCCCAGAGTGGCTCCTCTGGGCCAGGCTGCCTCCCTCCCCTCAGTCCCCACGCCTGGGGTGGAGCGGGAGGATTTCCAGTGCTGCTGAAAAATGGGAGCAAAAATAGCACTGGGTTTTGGCACGGGCACAGGAACAGGCTGCAGGGGCAATGCAGCTGTGGGGGAAGGAGGGAAGCACTCAGTTCGGGCTGGCTGGGTGGCAGGAGCACCCCATCGGCAGGGAGATGCAGAGGCCAGCCTCTCAGTGTCCCCTTGCCCAGCAATGTCCCCCTCGCCTGTCCTGGCTCCTTGGTGGTGCTCGGTTCCCTCCCTGCAGTGGGTGCTGGAGGTGCTGGGGTCCCTCTGCCCGACCTCCCCAGGTGAGAGCCCCGTAAATACTGCAGGTGGCACAGCTGGAGGCATAGCTGGGGCCATGGGGACATGGCTCCCTCCTCCCTCCTGTGGGCAGCGCAGGGTCCGTCTGCCTGGTGCCTGTTGGAGCGCTGCCTGTAGGTCTCCTCCCCAGCGTGGGACTGGGATGTAGATCTGCTCTAAGTGGGAGCAATGGCTGCATGAGCACCGGGTCGTTCCTGCATCCCCGCAGGTCCAGTCCCTTCCCTCTCCGTGCCATCGATGCTGCCTTCTTCCCTGCACTGCTGCAGGTGTCACCTCCCAGGGTCCCCAGCTGCCTCATTAAAGCTGTGTTCCTCGTTACCTTGCTGCCGAGCTGCCCCGGCCCAGGTTGCCAGGTCTCCCACAGTGCCAGTGCCACTCTGGGTGTCCCCATTGCCCACCCCGTGGTTAAGCCCAGAGCTGCAGACCTTGGCCTTAGTGGAGGGGAGGCGGTGGAGCCTGACAGCCTCCAAGTTGGTGTGCCTGGTGGGGACCGTCAGCTTCGTCCCCTCTCTGCTGCCTTGGCTCCCCCTTAGACCCCACCTGATGGGGAAGGGTGCTTGGGCGAGAGGATTGAGTTTCTGTGGGGTGTCGTCAGCCTGGGGACAGTGCCTGGTTGGGTGGGCTCAGGTGAGCTCCGTGGGGTGGGTCTCCCAGGGAGGTGGCCATCATGGAGGGACACCAACGCTAACGCATCTCATCCTGCTTTGCTCCTGACCGCTGCTGGAGGCATCCCGGCGGCTGGGACCTGTCAAAGGCAGGAGGGATGAGGGACATCCCACCCTGAGGAGGCAGGATGAGTTGGAGCTGGGGATCCCTTTTCCCTGGAAGCTGAGGACTGCGCGGAGCTATGGGCTGACCCATCTCTTCCTGTCCAGCTCGTTCATACCCAGTCCGCTCCTGGGTTGAATGGAGCTGCTGTGGCCTGGTGAGGGTGGCACTCCAGCCCCTGAGGGATGGTTATTAGCTGCTAATTGCTAATAAGGCAAGGCCTGAGAGGGGCTGCGGTGCCCTGGCAGAGCTGGGATGCATCTGGTCCATGTCAGAGCTCTCCTCCATCCCACCCCCAGATGCAGGATGGGACCCCCCCCTTCCCTCCCCACTGGCACTGGTAGGACTCCTGGCCTGAGCGGGCTTCGCAGCAGTCTTTGATTTAAAGATTTATCCCCTTTAAATATGAAGCCGAATGCAATATTAATGTGCTGAGTGGTGTTGGTGGGAGTCAGGGGAGTCTTTGGCCGGGGTGGTGGGGCCATGGAAGCACGAAGTAGTGGCGGTGCAGGGTTTGGTCTGGGACAGCTGCTCCAGCCCCACGCACCCAGTTCTGGCCAGGGTCTCTGCCAGGGTCTTGGCTGGGGTCCCCCCGCTGCCTACAGCCAGGGAGCCCGTGGCGATGGCCATAGGGCTGCTGGGCAGGGAGGGGAGCAAGGGGCTGATGTGGGGGCAGGTTGGGTGAGCCATGCCGGCCATCTCTTCGGGAGCTGCTGAGGGGGGTCTCAGCCACGGGCCCCAGGCGGGGGGTGCTGGCTGCACCCTGCGGCCACCCCTGCCGCAGCCGGGCTCCCTTCCCCCTCCCCTTTGTCAGCATCTCGGGGCTGCTGCAGCCGCCTCTTCCCGGCCGCCACGGAGCCGCTGCCGTTTCCATGGTAACAGGTTAGGATGTACCCCGGTTCCCCTGCTGCGCCCCAGGGACCCGTTGCGGACCTCGGACCTCCCTGCTCCCACTCGGGGCTCTGGCTCCCCAAAATGGCTTCCCCCAGGACGTGGGCGATGGAGGGGTTATGGGGCAGCATAAGGCATCCAAAACCAGGTGCTGGCCTGGTGTGACGGTGGCCTCAACCTGTGCTGGGGAAAGCAGACCCCTTCTGCCTCCCCCAGCAGAGCCCAAGCCACCCACCCGCCATGGAGCTGCTGCCATCTCCCTTCTTCCAGGGCTGATGACAGCATCCTCCATGCTGCAGACCCAGGCATCCTGGCACCAGTTCCCACGCTCTGAGGAGGACGGGCATGGGGAAGCGGAGAGGATGGCGGCCGTGGCTGCCAGCCCAGCTCCATCCCTCCCTGGGGATGGCATGGAGACGGTGGCCACCAGGCGGGCAGGGCAGAGCCACTTGCATGGGGCCGGGGTGTCTGGCAGAGCAGCTGTCCCTGCGCAGACAAGGCCTGCAGCCTCTTGGTGCTGTTAATTATGCAAATATAGGGAAGTGTGTCGAGTGGAGTATGCCCCGCGGGCTGAGGATGCTCTCTGTGATGCCCTGCCTGCTCAGCCAGGCAGGCAGAAAGCAGGCAGCTGAGGCCAGCAGGGCTGGGGCGGGCTGCGGGTGTCCATGTCCACGCGTGGCCCCGGGTATCAGACACGGGGTCAGTCACCCGCAGGTAACCGCAGGCTGGGGCGGTTATGGTGTGCCATGCGGTGACACGTGGCTGTGCCGCTGCCTGGACGCTCACCACCACCCTCTCTTCCCCTGGCAGACTTCAACTATGGTGCAGATGAGTACGACGCTGAGGGCAACGAGGAGCCCAAGGTGCTGCCGGAGGGCTCAGAGACCATGCCCTACATTGACGAGTCACCCACCATGTCCCCCCAGCTCAGCGCCCGTGGCCAGGAGAGCGGGGACGGCGTCTCGCCCACGCCCACCGACGGCCTCGGCACAGGGGTAGGTGCTCGGGATGCGGAGCTCTGTGCCGGGTGCGGTTGAAGCTGGAGCTGAGAGTGCCTGGCTCGGTTGTTTCAGCAGCGTCGGTGGTGCACTGGTGCTGCGGTGACCTGGTGGATTGTCCCCCGGTATCCCAAACCCTGCTGGCCGTGGCCCTCCGGGCTCTGGGGAGCAGCGCCCTTAATTCAGCCGCTCGTTGTCAGGGTGTCACGTCTGTGGGACACCTTGTGTCCCTGCCCCGCCGTGCCACGCCGGTGGCAGAGCCAGGACGGCACGGGCCGGTCGGAGAGCGGGGTTGGGGTGCCGGAGCCCAGCCGGGCTTGCCGGGAGGCCTGGGGTCCCTGGGGTCCCCTGCTCCGGGGAGCCCCTTGGGGACAGGGCCCAGGCGCTCCGCCGGGCTGCCGGCTCCATCTAGCGGCACCCGGGGACGAGCCGGCAGCTGGGGAGGGACACCCCGTCCCCCCCTCTTCTGGGGAACTTAGATTTAACCCCTCCTCTCCCTCTGCTCTTCCGAGCGCATCCTCGGGAAGCGCCTGGGACCTTTCACGGGGAGGGATGCTTGGAGAGCTGCGGGGCGGAGAAACCAGAGGGGAAAAAATGGTTTTTCCAGAGTAAAAGTTTCCGCAAAGGCGGGGGGCGGGGTGGCCGCAGCCCCCGGGGGCCATGGGGGCCGGTCCCGGGGTGCGCCCCGGGCCGGGGGCTCNGGGAGGGAGGGCGGGCAGCCGGCCCTCCGCCACCCCGCTGCCCCGGGGACCCTGCCCCGGGGCTGCCTCCGAGCCCCCCCGGGCCCCTCGTCCCCCAGCGGGGCGTTGGGCACTGCCCTGCGACCCCCAGCCCCGGGCAGCGGGCTTGGGCGGGGGGCGCGCTGTGGGCGATGGGCTCCGTCCCCGGGGGCTGCCGGGGGGAGCGGAGGGTGGTCCTGGGGGAGCAGGGCTGGGGAGAGAGCCGGGGGGCTGCTGGCAAAGCGGTGCCCTTGGGGGCCGGTGGAGCGTGCTGGGGCTGGACGCAGGCGGCGATGCCGGCGCGGTTGGCGCTGACTGGGTTGGGGAGTGTTGGAGCTCGGCGCCAGCTCTGCCTCCATCTCTGTGTCTGCAGCTGCTTGCAGCGGGACTTAGCGGAGCACCGTCTGAATACCAGCATGTTTTATCCCTCCATGTGTCCAGCCTCACGATGGGCACGGGCCTGTGTGTGGGTCCTGCTGTGGCCGGTGGCACGGGGTGCTGGGCTCACCCCATCGCTCCTCTCCGGTGAGGCAAGGCTGGTGTCTCTGCCTTTTGGAGGTGTCTGTCGCCTGCCAGCCTGGGGGCTGGAGGAGGTTTCTGGTGGAGCATCTCTTCTTGCAAGCTCCTGGGGCTGCTGTGACCGCGTCTGGGGCCGCTTGTCCTCGGGGTGCAGACACGGCCCATCCCTCCCTCTCCAGCCTAGGAAACGCAAGCACCGTGGTCACGGTGTGGGGTGGTGGTCCAGCCTCTGCTCGGATGCTGCTGGGTTTGGCACTGCAAGTGGCTTTCACCTGGGCAGGGAGCATTCCTCTGGGGACCCAGCCACAGCGGGTAGGGTCCTGGTGCCCTGGTACGGGCTCCTCTTAGCAGAGGCTGGGCACAGGCTGAGCTGCGGCATGGACGCAGAGCTGAGCACAGGCTCTGGGAAGTCCCCGTGTCTTGTGTCCCTGCCCACTTCTCACAGCAGGAGTTTGGACAGGCGCAGGGAGGAGAGCCGGCTCCTTGCAGGCAGAGCACATGAAGCCGCTGGTTCCCCTTTTGCTGCTGATGAGCGGGGGGAAACTGCTGAAACAGCTCTTGCGTTAGCGTCCCCTCCTCCAGCTCATTCTTGCCCCATTCACCAGAGCCCACGGTATCCCTCGCAGGTGTCGTGCCACCACTCGTGTGCCCGCTCCCCGGCTGCCCCGGGGTTGTGGTCAGGCTGGGGCAGCGGCGAGGTGCCAGTGCTGATCCCCGTGGGATGTGGGGCAGATGCTGTGGGAAGGCATGTGTCTCGGCCGCATTGCCCTGCAGAGCTGCCAGGTCCCCTCTGAGATGGGGAGGGGTCCGGCACCCATCTGGGGTGCGGAGCCAAGGTCCCCTTATGGGACCTGAGCCTGCTGCTGCCCTCCAAGGTCACTTCTTGCTGGTGGTAATCCCCGTGGTCCAGCTCTCTGCCTGCCCATGGGACACGGGGGGACCGGGTGGCCGTGGCAGGCAAGGACGGGTGCTCTCCCCTTGCTGGCCGCTCTGCCTAGCGAGGGCGCGGGGTCCTGGCAGGGGGGCCAGGGGAACCCTCTCCACGGGTCTCACTGGGCACGCCGAGCTCTACCAGCGTTGGGAGAGCCGGCTTGGGGAAGGCGGCTGCTGCGCGCCCCAGCCTCGACCACACGCCGCCAACAGAGCAGCCCCACCTCCAGCGCCAAGAGATGCATTTCCTGTAGCGAGCGCGCAGGGCGGAGCGGCAGGGCTGGCTGGGGCGCAGGCCGGCGGGCAGCGGCCCTCCACCACTGGTGGCCCCCCCAGGGGCGAGCGGAGGCCAAGGGAGAGTCAGGCTGTCCCTCTTGTCCCGCTGCTGGTGACCTCAGAGTTGCTGCCGCTGCCGCTGCTCGGAGGCGGTTGTGCAGCCACCCAGGGAGCTCCTGGCACTGCGGCCGGGACGCCGGGGCCGAGGGCTGGAGCTGGGGCAGGCGGGAGCACCGGGGATCCCATAATGGCTCCTTTCATCCTGCGACGGTGGCTGGCATCCAGGGCTGAGTCAGACTGGGCCAGTTCAGCCGCGTGAGCCCCTTGCCTGGAGCCTCGTGGGGTCCCCTTCACCCGCCGCTGCCTGGCCAGCCATGGAGGAGGAAGAGGAGGCCATAGGGTACCTGGATAAAGTGCTGGAGGATGAAGATGACTCTGAGCCAGGACCCCCCACCAGCCCCGGGTCTCCATTCTTGGCCGGCGAGAAGGTGGGCAGCAGGGGCAACCCCGCTCCCGCGCTGGGCGGCGGTGGGGGGACAAGGGGCATCTTGCTGCTGCTGGTGATGCCCAGGTCTCGTGGCAGCTCCTGGGTCGGTGTGGTGGGTGCTGGTGGGGGGCAGAGCTGGGGGGGCAGGGGAGCATCACCACAGCCCTGCTGCGCCCCCCGGGACTGCCTGCGGCTGTGGGCACGGGGCAGGGCTGCACCAGGCATCGGGTGCAAAGGGCTCGATGCGTGCTTGTGCAGAGCGGGGTGGGCACCTGGCCTTCCTCCCGGGGGGGGGAGTGGTGGCCACGCGTGCTGCTGGGGGGGAGCTGTGTGGCTCAGCAGAACCGGCGCCGGATGCTCAGAAAGGGGCCGGACCGCACTCTGCCACTGCCCCACCGCACGGCCACCAGCAACCCCTAAATGGCCCTAACCCCAGGCCTGGGGGTGGCCCCGGGGGGGACCCTGTGCTGGCAGGCACAGCCCGGCACCCTTCTCTCGCCCGCCCCGCCGGGGGGTGCCTGGGTGCCCCCAGGAGGGGGCTGGCATGGGGCTGGAGGAGGGCTCTGGCCCCGCTTTCCCCAGGGTCTTCCGCACAGGGCGGACGCCAGACCCAGCTTTAGGGCTGCTCCCGTGGGTCCTGGGGGTCCGGCTGACATCACCCCCACGGGGTGCCGCAGGCCCCCGGCGTGGATGGGTCCCTTATCTCCCTGGCTCCCGTGCAGGGCCCAGACGGGGGGAAGCAGGAAGAGCCCATGACTAATCGGTGGCAAAGAGCCCGCGAGCTCCCAGTGAACAAAACTGGCCCCCCCTGCGCACCCCCTTGCTGCGCTGGTCACCTTGGCCTGGCCTTAATGGTGCAGCCGGGCAGGGAGCCACAGGGTGGGTAACCTGGGTGGCGCAGCAGCCCCCGGGGCCGGCTGGTGCATGCTGGAGCGGGATGGGGAGATGCCGATCTGCGGCTGTGCCCACCCTGGGACTGTGCACCCCTGGGTGTGTGCAGCTGCCAGGCACAATGGCCGGGGCTGGCAGGGTCAGGCAGTGCAGGCAGGGGAGAAACAGGACCACTACACCCCTGAACTGTCCCAGGTGGCTCATTGACCAGGGTAACTGATGTCCTCGTGGCTCTGCTTGGTCCCAGTCTGGGTGGCAAAGCCTGGCTCCCGAGAGTGATTTTTAGGACAAACAGTGCTGTGGGGGAGGCCAGGGCACACTGGGCATTTGAGGCAGTCCAGGGGCTGGAGCATCCATGCCTGGGCTCTGGCAGAGCCTCGCTGGGGGTCCTGGAGCCCACCAGCCTGGCTGAGCATTGCCTGCTGTGAGGGTTCTGCTGCTGGAGCATCGGTGCTGCACCAGACATGGGCACGGACTGAGCCGCTGGCAGCTGGAGCAGCAGCGGGGCCCCACACAGCCTGGAACCTGCCCCGGTGTCACTGGGCAGTGACAGCTGGGGTGGCACTTTCCTGGGAAAACCTCAGCTGGGGAAGAGGGTGGTGCTGAATCACGTGGCAGCACCATTCGTCACCGGGCATGATTTCACTGGGTGCCTCTGGACTCTGCCCTGGGAGAGTCCTGCCATGCTGCGCGCCACTGTGGAGCACTGCCAGCAGCACCGGGCTCCTGGCCAGCCAGGAGCGGGGAGGGAAGCGAAACCAGCACAGCCCGTGGCTTCCCAGCTGGCTCCAGCCTGGCTGTGCTGCCCAGCGGACATGTGCCCGGCCTTTGCCATGGAGCTGCCCTGACACTGGCGGGGACACATGCCCACATGGGGACCCTGGGGACGGGCTGGTGGGTTGAGGGGTTTCCTCTTGTGCCGGTTGCTGGCTCAGCCAGTTTCCTTGCTGTGTTGCACAGGGTGAACGAGATGCTGGCAAAGGCCTGGAGATGCGGAAGCTGGTGCTTTCTGGTTTCCTGGCCAGTGAGGAGATCTACATCAACCAACTGGAGGCCCTCTTGTTGGTGAGCGCAGCCCCTAGGCTGGGCACCCCCTCCAGGGATATTCCCCAGCAGGGATGGATGGATGGATGGATGGATGGGTGGGTGGATGAATGGATGGAGTAATTTCTTCCTGGACAGCCTCCCCCAGGCAGGTCTGGCCCAGGTGCTACCTGGGCAGGAGCAAAGCTGCAGGAGCCACACCGGAGCCAGCCTTGCTGTGGTCTGGCTGCCCCATCTTGCCTCTCCCCACTGCTAGTGTGCCCGGCAGGGAGGTATTTATAGCCCTGCTTCCTCTTGTGAACTTGCCGGCCCTCGTGGCGGAGACACTGTTGCGCAACATGGGCATCACTGCCGCCACGGATGGGGAAGTCTGCGGAGATGCACGAGCTGGGACTGGCCCCTCGGTCCAGCTGCTGGCCAGGACCCATATCAGGCAGTCCTTTACTGCTGGCTCAGATCCCCCTTGTCCCCAGCATCCCTGGGCTCCGGCACCAACAGCGTTAACGTGGCCGTGGAGGAGGCAGCCATCGCTGCCCGTGGTGCGCTGGCAGGGCTGCCTGAGGGGTGTGGGTCTGGGCTGCTACGAGCCATGGTGTGGGCCTAGAGGAGTCTTGGGATCACTCCTCCTCCCAGCCCTCATCTCAAATGCTCTCCCTTCTCCTTCGGCAGCCTATGAAGCCGCTGAAGGCCACGGCTACTACGTCGCAGCCTGTCCTCACCCTCCAGCAGATTGAGACCATTTTCTACAAGATCCAGGACATCTACAAGATCCACAAAGAGTTCTATGACAGCCTGTGCCCGAAGGTGCAGCAGTGGGACAGCAACATCACCATGGGCCACCTCTTCCAGAAGCTGGTACGCACCTTCCCCGGGGCTTGCTCGGCTTGGAAGAGGAGGAGGGCTGGGGAGATGGAGCACCATTCTGCGGGGCTCAGGGCCCCATGGTGTGGCTCAGCTCATGCCCTGCCACGTGCTCGCCAGTGGCCGTGGGACTTGTTGCATCCGTCCCTGCAGCAGCTGCTGCCCTCTGCCCAGGCCCTCCCATCCTGGGATGGGAGGTAGTGCTCCCATGCCACACGGGGGATGCCCACAGCTTGTGGGTGCTGGACGCAACTGTGGTGGGGTTTTGGCTGGAGGTACGTGGTGTGGCTTTGCCGTGGGGCTGGAGGAGCCCAGCCGTGAGGGTGACTCTGGGGAGAGGCAGGGGATCGCTGCCTCTTCGCCCCCAGCTGCCTGCAGGCAATGTGGCGGTGGCTCCCCGAGGTCACGCTCCAGGTCTGGCTGCTGCTGCTGCTTTGGACTTGTGATGGGAGCACACTCTGTTCCCGTGGGTGCCGTGGCCATGCCGGGGAGGGGAGGAGGAGAGGGCAGGTTGAAGGGTGCCAGGAAGTGGCTGTAGCTTCAGCCTCCGCTGTCCAGACACCTGATGGCTTTCTGCTGGATTTCGGGGGTTTGTGGAGGCACAGGGCTGGGCCAGACCCCCACCATCCTGCCCCGTGCAAGGGCTTTCCCTGCAGGGCCAAGCGTGCAGCCCCCCATCTGGCTACGGTATGGCAGCGTGTCCTGCCGGGAGGAGACAGCTCTGGGCAGTGTCCCATTGGCAGCTGCCTGGCACCTCATGCCGTGGGGGGGCTTCAGCATCCCGCTGGGTGCCCAGCTAACCCCCACTCCCTGCAGGCCAGCCAGCTGGGGGTCTACAAGGCCTTTGTGGATAACTACAAAATCGCGCTGGAGACCGCGGAGAAGTGCAGCCAGAGCAACTACCAGTTCCAGAAGATCTCGGAGGTAAGCTGGACTGGGGCTGTGCAGGGGAGACAGGGCTGCCACGGCTGGGCTGTCCCGGTGCAGGACAAAGCACGCCGTCCCCGTGGCTGGGCTGACTGCCTGGGCTCTGTGGAGATGCTCTCCCTGCCCTGGGGACTCTCGGGGACCGTCCCTGGGGTAGGGTCATCAGCGGCTGTGCTGGAGGGTCACGGTCTCTGGGTGTCGTGGGGGTTTTTCCCCCCGTCTTGTGCAAGCTCAGGTCAGGCTCAGCCCTCGCTGCTGTCATTTTTGGGGTGCCAGGGAAGCCTGCACCGGCTCACCCCATCCAGTGAGTGTGGGTGCTGGGTACTGGGCACCTGTGGCTCGTCTCCTGCTGGTTGCATCTCCATGCCAGGCTCCCCTGTAGAAACGGGGACGTCCGTGGCCGCAGCCTGGCTTTCCGCTCCCTCCAATCCCTCCACAGCAGGGCTGTCCAGCTCGGTGGGACCAGCAGTCTCTCCATGCTGGCTGTGGGTGCTCTGCTCCAGGGAGACTCCTGGGGCACGTGGTGGCTGCCCTGTGGGTCCACCACGTCCCAGCTGCTGGGTGCAGCCAGAGTTGCTCCCAGCCAGGCAGCATCCCATACAGCCCACGCCTTCACCCCAGCATCCATGTGTGGCCTCCAGCATGGCCAGGCTGGGGCCGGGGGGAGATATCAGGGTGCAGGAAGGGTGGGGGGCACCCCATGACCTTGAGCAATGACCTCCCCCCCCACCCAGCCCCCCATGGGCAGCTCTGATGGGCCTTTCCCTCCCTAGGAGCTGAAGGTGAAGGGCCCCAAGGACTCGAAGGAGAGCCACACGTCCGTCACCATGGAGGGTACGGCAGGCGCGGGCGTGGGGAGGGGGACGCAGCCTTTTGTCTGCGCGCGGGACCGGTGCGGATGAATTACTGAGCGGCTCCCGCGAGTGGAGCCCTTTGTGTTCCCATGTGCGCGGAGCTGGCAAGGATGGGGGGGAACGCAGCTCTTTAGGATGCTGGGGGCGTGCAGCAGCCCCCCAC
>VZTL01019767.1:12121-41186 GCA_013400535.1 Scopus umbretta | reverse complement strand
CAGTGCCCAGGCTGCCCAGTCCTAGGCAAGGATTAGCCACGTGTGCGCTTGGAACAATCTGCTCTTAGTTTGCTTTAACATGGTTTTTATCCCTCTAAATCACAC
Organism: Scopus umbretta; assembly: GCA_013400535.1. Taxonomy (NCBI): domain Eukaryota; kingdom Metazoa; phylum Chordata; class Aves; order Pelecaniformes; family Scopidae; genus Scopus; species Scopus umbretta. The sequence goes on along the minus strand of VZTL01019767.1, from coordinate 41,081 downwards.
TCAGCCATTTGACCTGACAGCAGGCTAATACATGACCTGTTTCAGGGGTGGAGGGTGGGGAAGGGCAGGAGATTTTGCTCTTTTCTTGTTCAAAGCAGAAAAACCCTGCCTGCACCTTGTTGGGAGAGCTCTTTTTTTTGGCGGGGAAATTTTCTTTGTATTTGCTCTTTTCTTTCCCAATGGTAGCTATATTTTAAGATGCCAAGGTAATGGCAATGACTTTAAGGTTCCACAATGAGAAGCTTTAGTGGGAACTATCAGGGGAGAGGCAGATACCCTGCAAAACAGAGGGAAGGTAACTGGCAGGCACTAGTAACAGGAAAGGAAATGTAAACATCTCAGTGCCAGACCTTTCTTCAGCCTACCCCTGTTTTTTGGGGGGCTCTGGCAGGCTTCCTAGGCTTTGGTGCAGCATTGATTTCACCTGCCTGCATGCTAGCAGGTGGGGAGAGCTGGCAGGCAGGAGGCAGGGGCACCTGGCAGCAGCACTGGCTCCCTGGCTGGGTTTTTCCCCCTTCATCCTGCTGGAGGGCCGGCATTTGGACAATGCCAGTGCTGTGGAGCAGGAAAACAAAAGTAGCTTTTCATTCGGGGCTCTTGCGCAAAGCAGTGGCACTTTAAAACTTTCCAAGGGTTGCATGGGAGTTTAGCATGCGACTCCCATTAAAGTCAATATGAGTCATGCGGCAAACAACCCCCCGAACACTTTGAAGATACACTGCAATTTATGTTTTTCTGACCCCCCCTTAAAAAAAAAAAAAAAAAAAAAAAAGGGAAAACTATTGTAGACCGGGACTTCAAGGACAGCTTTACAAGAGCGGTTCTCTTTCCTTGTTTGCTCCTACACATAAATCACGGCAGGAGGGAGCGCAATCAGTTAAGCTGTTAGTTGGTGATGGCACAGCAATGACTGGGCAAGGGGAAAAAAAATGAAGGGTGTGGAAAAGAAGTATTGGTGAAAACTATATATTGATTACTTAAGCCTTGTACAAAAATACTGACCACAAAGAAACCCAGGTGGATTTCAGTGTGATTTAAAAGCTTTCTGTGGAAAAGCTGAAGTGTTTAACAGAAACTGGGAGAAGAAGCTGTGCTGCCAGGTCTGTGTCAGTGCCAAACCTCCCCAGGGAGACTGGCAATCAGGGGAGCCGAAGGTGTGTTGGGCTTGCTGCCCCCTTCCCGGGTGATCTGATTGAGCAGGGCCACTTCGCTTCGGTGCCGTGTTTGGGACTGGTGGTACCCACCACCTGTGCATCCCCCCTGGCGGGCATGAAACCCAGCCCGGCCGGTGTGGCTACCTGAGAGCTCCTCAGGCTTGAGGTCTGACTTGAAATCAGCAGGAAGTTTTTCCCCCTCTTGCAAGCAAGAGCCCAAATGTCATTTTCCTCCCCCAGACCTGTGCCCAAAGCTCACCAGTAAAGAGAGCAACCGAAAGCCGAAGCCTCCTGAAGCTGTGGCTTAGGTCTCCTACTGCATTTCCCAGGGATCCAGATTTTTAAGTGACCAGCTGTAATGCTTACCAAAACAGAGATTTGTCTATTACAGGAAATGTCAGTGTTCCAGCACAGACCATATTTCTTAAAATATTCTGCAACCAAAAGAACCTAACAAAAAATTTCCCCTTCATTCAGCAACAGGGGCATCCAGCTGCATACAGATCCCCAAGCCCAGCAGGTCTGCAACCCTTGGCCCAGCATCTGAAAATGGGGTCCAGGGTCTTTCACAGCCCTGCTGTTGGATTGTACAGGGCCCCAGAAACCTTTACCAAAGAAAATGGTCCATATCCAGTCATTTACTTGAAAAAAAAAACCAAACAACAAAACAAAACAGCATCTTCCAGCAGGAACAAAACATGGTTAGAAGTTGTTCTGGTTTTTTAGGTACGATCACTGAAACAGTCCCACAAACTCACACTCCGACAGTGAAAAACCCTCCAAAGATGAGCTCTTCATCACAAACTTTCTCTGACTGTCTCTGGTTTCCCTGCATTTCAATGTTCCTGACAGCCACTGAAAGCTACATTTTTGAGGGGAAGCCTTTCAGTGCGATACCGTACAGCCTGTGCCACAGTAAACAGGATACTGGACCTGAGCATACCTGAAAATCAAGCCTGGTCACATCCACGTGTCAGATTTGCAGACACTCAAACCGGGATGAGCCATACCTCTGCTCCAGTGGCTGTGACTCGAGGTTCCCTCGGGCTGTTCCTCCTGGCTCCCTGCTGTCACCAGCAGGCCTAGGGACCATGCCTCAGGCAGAAGAGTGCCTGGGACATCATCTCCACATGTCCCATGCTGCAAAACTCTTCCCCAGTGCCATAAATCCTGTCCCCAGCCTCACCCTTACAGGGTGCCAGAAGAGGCAGGCAGCTGATGCTGCCGGTCGCCCCAGTGACACTGTGCCAAGGTCACTGCTATTGACCAGCGCTCCCAGGTGAACATCACCTAAGTGACCTCAGCCTCCACATCTTGGCAGTCCTTAAGAAATTCACCTCATAGTGCTCCTCAAAAAAAAAAAAAAAAAAAAAAAAGGTTTTGAATCTCGCTAGCCCCTAAGGAGTCGCCGTAAAAGGGGATGAAAGATTTATCCCTGCAGCAGCAGAAAAGCAACTCAGTGAGTATTAAATAACTACAGTAGAAGAAGACAGGATTTGTTTCGATGAATAGTAAGTAGAACAAATGAAAAATTCAGTTTCCAGTGAGAACTATGCACTGACTGGTGTTAGAATAAATGGATAAATGGAGAAAAATGGAGGAGTAAGAAGTTTCTTGATATTTCCTTGATTTTTTGTTTTGACAGTTTCAGAATAAATTGTTGCAGCGCATTATTTTGAGAGGATGTTTTTATTCTAAAATTCACCTGAACTGAGAAATACTGAAACAACACATCATATATCATCCTGAACCGAAGTGTAATTTTTTTTTTCTTTTTTTTAATTTAGTTACTGAACTACTGAAAGAATAATCCATTCAGGTAAGGCAGAGCAAAATCAACATTGATAAGAGGCCTGATAACGTCTTCCACTCCTGTCCCTGCCTGACCTAAATAAAATATTTTCAGGAAATTAAAAACCTCCATAATAGCCTAAGTGGAATATGCTTCTCTGCGCTCACTTTCTCTAACATTTATTCTTCATTTTATCTCTGCTTGTCCTTGTCTCACTTTTCATCTTGTGTGGGATTTTTTATAAAAGGTATTTTATTCCCAGGACAGAAAGCACGGGACTTTAATAATCAGCAGGTGAGAGATGACATCCAAGAGAAAATGCAATGCTGCACTACAGTGGATTCACAGGGATGCCTGGGATTAGGTTGGATGTGGTTTTCTTGGCTAGTGAAATGTGTCTGCCCAGAAAGTAAATGCATTTCCCTCAGGCTTTGGTGTAGCCTCTACTTTTATTTCCAGATTAGAAATTTCCAAGAGGCAAAATCAAGAGGAGCACACTTGTATTTTCCCACCCCAGTTACGTACCTTTGCACATAGAACTTCCCAACTATTTCCATGACAACAGATTATAGACTGACACTTTTTTTCTCCATTGGCAGTGAATTTATAAACCAGGGATTTATGAAGTATCATTGTTAAGAGATGCATCAGGATGAGACAGACATGCCACGCGTTTCTGAAATAACTCACGCCTGGCTGTCAGGAGGGTTGGGGCGCTTCGTGCAACACCGTGCTTAACATTCACATCGCCACCGCCGCGTCACTAAATATCGTCCGCTCGTGCTGGAGCCCCGGTAAGTGCCGAGCAGATACAGCGTGCCGTAAATCACTGGCTGCATCCTTGCTTCTACGCTTTTGTAGTTTTATTGCTTTACTTGAGCCGCTAGCTGTTGTAACCGACTCCATTAAAAGTTTACTTATTGCGTATCACCCTTAGGTAGGGAGTGTCTGGGTACTCCTCTCCCTCCTGAATGCTGGGATGTAGGTCTGGCTGTGGGGATCATCTCCCGGCCCCATCCCGGCAGCAGGGCCGACAGCATCCTCACCTGGGGCTCTCCCACCAAGGTGCTGGGCTGGCACATGGGGCCCTTGGGGCTAACCCAGGCTGTGAATACAGCCCGCAGCCCCTTTCTAGCTCCCGCCCCCAAGAACAAGCAGGAGGCAAAGCGCAGAAAGCAAAGAAGAAGCAGCAGCTGGAAATGAGCCCCAAAGACGCCCGGGAAGTGGGGCCACGGCCCCGATAGCAAAGCCCCATGGTGGCACAGGGGAGCCCCAGGACACGGGGAGCCCAGGGACAGAGGGACTAAAGTGCTGTTCGCCTGGCGCTTCTCCACAATTCACCTTGGTTCCAGCTCGGCTACACAGAGAAACACTTCAAAGCGCGACGGGAGGGTACAACAGACGTCAGGAGGAGAAGGGCCTCCTTTAAAAGCCCTGGTTTGATTTGTAGTTCAGCAAGTTCACTAGAACGATTGTGCGAAGCAGAAGGAAAGGTTAACGCGTGAATGCTTCACCCTTGAAAACCCGGGTACCGCTCCTGATTATGTCACAAGTAAAAAATTAGATTTTTTCCAATACAGAGAAAAATTAATAAGACCTTTAATGAGTCCATAAAAACATTAGGATAGCTTTAGTCACTTTCGTTTTAGTAACTATTAGGCTTGTACATTTTCTTAATGGAAGTACAGAGCAAGAAAAGTGCTTCCTTATGAAGAAAAACGAGGAAATGGCTGCTAAAAGTGGAATAGTCAAGGATGTGGAAATGTTGCTGGCTCCTCCATCCCTGTGAGGAAATGGGAGGGAGAGTCAGGGGAGAGTGAACTGCCAGGCGAACGAGGCTTGAACAGAGAGGCCACAGCTGAGACATGTACAGGACACTTTGGGGGGATTACTGGATGTTTCTGCATTACAATTTTTCCTTTGAAAAACAGCAAACCAAATGAATGTAAGGAAAAAACTTTTTTTGTGGGATCTTCTCTTACCTGCCAATGAATGCTTATTACCTTTGCTAGGTTTACTTCTGTCTGGTTTCATGAGTGTTAGTAATGCGGATTCTCTCTTCAGAATGAATTGAGAGATGGAGGTGACAACCTTACTGCTAAAATGAAAGGGTTTTTTTTAATACTGTAACAGCCTCCCATGGAGAGAGTGCCTTAAGTCCAGAAATATCACACTAAGGGAGATCTGCTTTAAACTGCTTTCTGCATCTTTTTTTTACTCGTCCCTTTTATATTCAAAGTATTTTCAACAATGCTGACTAATAAGTTAGGATGCAATTCCTAATGTTGGCACAGCACTCATCTATACTGCTGTTGATTCTTATTTGCTTGCCATCCTCTGCCTCCTGCTGTTCTTTCTATCTGCTAACCCGTTAAGCAGCAAGTCTCCAAGAAGTGTTTCCAGCCCTGTTGTGGGCAGCTCAAACCTCCCGAGGCTTATCCGCTCCGCAGCAGAGCAGCCCTTACAACTCACGCCCCATGCAAAGAGAGGCAACCGGCAAGCGAGGGCTGGCTGCCAGTGCAGCCAGGGGCAGAGCACTGTGCTCCTGGGACAGTTTGGGTGGCAATAGGGGATACCCAGGTGGTCCAGCTCCCCTGGATGTCCGGCTGGGAGGCTGACAGAAGGAGTGACGTAGTCCAGGGGCAAACCACCAGTTTCACTAGCAGTTCAACAACATGGGAGGAGGAAGCATCACTGGTTCTCTTTCTTTCTTGTGCCTTAGGAAGGGTCCTGACAGCATTTCACAGCGCTCTGGGGACATGGTGACATTTTCAGGTCTGCTGCTCAATTGTCACCTGAGCCCCTCAGGTGCCCTCTGGAGCATTTCCATAGTGTCCCATTTCCTTGGAGTCCCAGGTGCTTTTACTGGGCAGTGCTGTCAGGTCTGAACATCTGCCACTTTCCAGAGCATTTTCCCAGCCCAAAGCCTCCCGGTGGCCCAGTCAGACAAGGGGAGATGCACAGCGCCTGGGGAGCACAGCAGCTGCCCCGATAGCTGTGCCGGGGCTATGCTTTCCATGGTCGGGGCTGGAGGGCTGTTCACAGGAGATGGGGAGGGATCAGGAACTCTTAGGAAAGCATGAAAAAAAGGAGAGGCAGAAGTAGTCAGGGCCACCCAGGCAGGACAGAAACAGCTGTAGGGCTGAACGGTCCCTGCTGTCCCCTCAGCCAACCCACCCCTGCTCTCTGGGCTCCCCCAGTTCAGCTTCCCCGCAGCCACGGGGCCCAGTGCCCTCTGGTTCAGCCCGCCAGAGGGGCAGGAGCTGGGTCGGCTGGGGCCCAAGAGACATATTGCATGAGAGAAGTGGCTATCCTCAGGCCAAAAGAAGTGGGTTGCTTTAGGCGTACGAGGTGAAATGTCTCCCGTGGGCGCACGGGCACTTTCTGGGGTCAGTCACGCCAGGCACACATGGTGGCAGCTGGCTCACCAGTGCAGGGTGCAGGAGTGAGTGGTACACAGTAGCAGCAAGGGCACTTTTTGTGCCTGCAGAGCTCTCACCCCATGTGTCCATCACCTAGAGAAAGCTCCAGCTTCACTGGCAAGGCTGACCAGCCTCTCCCTACAAAATTTGCACTGTTTCTGTCCATTAGAGGAGTTATTTAAGCAGCAAGAGCCCTAGTGCAGATGTTCAGCCCTGCACAACACCCCAGCAGAGCCTGCAGTGCTACATATGGTTCAGGATACCATGGAAGTTGAATTCCTGCCTCAAACGCTGTTTCCTCCACATATCCAGGAATAAGGGATATGACATCCCTGCATGCATTTATGAGGCATCCCCTTCCTCGCACCCAGTCCCTGGGAATTACCAGCTTGGGCTGTCTAACAGAGCAAGGGTACAACAGTTCACTGTTGCTTTAGCCCATGGCTTATACCTCCAGAGCTTGCTGACTGTGTTCTATCAAGTCCAACAGAAGTGGGTGGAAGGGTGACCAGGAAGGTGCGTCAGCAAACACCCAGCTCCACCAGCACTTTGCAGGGGTCCTGCCTTTACAGAGATGGCAAAGCCTGGTACTGCCAACGGCGCTCGGTTTGGATATGCCACTCGCTATGCACCAAAGCCACCCTTGCTTCTTCACATTTGCCTTGCAGAGGTCACATTAGCCCTTAAGACCCTACCGCATTCATGACCCCAGACATCAGAGCCCGCCTCCCCTTGCAGCATCCTTTACCCCCTCAAGACAAGCAGCCCACTGCCACCGCCCCATGCCAAGGATGCCGGGCAGCAAGCTGCTTGGGCCTTGCAAAGCGCAGCACCTGTAAATCTTTTAAACTTTGGCCCTGGATCCTTGTGCTCCTGCGGAGAGGTGGGATAAGCACAGCACGCCACAAACAATTACAGGGAGGTGGAGGAGAGACAAGCACTGCTCGGCTCTGTAGCAGTCAGCAAGCAGATGGCTCTCTCAGCTTGCTTCGAAACTGAGCTCCAAGGCCCGGAGGAAGGCCAAAACCCATCCGCTTTCCTGGGGGCTGGGCTTTTAAAACCTGCGCTTTATGCACTACTGTAGTATAAATCTCAGGCTTGCACACTTTCCCGCTTCCAGGCCAAGACCCCCAAGCCGAGCTGAGACAGCCCCCTGCACCCCCTTGGTACGCAGAGCCTGGCTAACACATCCCATCTGCCACAGTGAATCAGCAAAATCCATCAGTATTTCCCGGCAGGATTTTGGCACCTGCTCACAGAGTGAGTCGACAGCCGAACCTGTTATTCCCTGCTGCAAGAATAATAAGCTTGCGTTTTCACAATGCTTTTCAGTGGAAAGTTTCCCAAAGCATTTCACAAACAGCACGAAGCATAGAAAAAGGGGCTGTTCCTGCCAAAACCTGAAGCACAGCCGTTATGTTCTGGAAAACAGCAACTGCTAAATAATGAAAAGAAACAACACAGAGCTTTTTAGGAAGCAAAAACAAATGGCTGGAGGAGCGTGGAAAGACATCCTGGAAACTTAGCTAGAATTAATTTGAAAAAAAAAAAAAAAGCTGTGGATATGTAACTGTCTTGGCTTTAATTTTAATTTCAAAAGGCTTTCTTTTGTTATTTGTGTGCCAATCATAACCAGGCTCCTGCTTATTTGGAAGACAATCAGCGAAGCAATTTCTGCCTTTATTAAAAAAAAACAAACAAAAAACAGTGCTGAAGAACATTTAGATCACTCAGATGTCCTCCAGTCAGCAAAGCAGCAGGGTCTGATGAGCGCTGCTCGAGGTATGGAAGGGAGTTGCTGGGGTAATCTCAGAAGCAATAGCCATTATCTGTGAGCACTCACACAGGTACGGGGAAATTTCAGAGACACAGCTGAGATTCAGGTCCAGGTTACGGTCTCTGACAGTAGGTCTCCATGTCAGAACTGGGTGCCTAAATTTCCATATTCATCAGTGGAGATCCAGTCAATGGAAGGTAGGGAGCAATGTGCCTCATCCCAAAGTAGACATTGATGGGCACCTTAGATTAACTCCTCTCCAGATTATAAGGTAGCATCTAAACTTGGACACCTTGTGCCATCTGGGACTCCTTGGGGTGTCCAGGGTGTTCATATGGGACTGACATACGAGACATGGCCAAGGGTGCCTTTCTGGAATGGCAACTGGAGGCCAGACCTGGACCTCAGGCATCTCAGGGGGCATGGGACAGCCGTGTTTATCAAACTCTCTCCCACCTTGGATCCCTCCCATCTGCAATGGGGGTGCAGAAACCTCATGCCCATGTAGACACCAAGGTGCGTGCACCTACAGTTTGCTGCCTTCAGCTGAAACCTCCTTCTGTCCTTCAGTGCTGTTAAAGCTAGAAGCAGAAGGACATCAGAGGATTTTAAATGAAAGGCCCTACCAGCAGGAAAGGGCAAGGAATATCTGAACTTCAAATGCTCATGTGTTCTTGCTGGCTTGAGCTCCAGGTAGGTAGTCACAATGGTCTGACACTTATACACTTGGTGCCTAGGGAATAGAAGCACTGATGAGACTTGACAGAACAGTGATTACTGAAAATTTTGCTGGGTTTGCAAGCAGTGCCTTCAATTCCAGTAGAAAGTATTCAATCATTCTACCATTATATATTTTCCAGTGAATTTAATGTCAATAATATCTCATTGCACCTTGTAGGGGTTTTAGATTGTATTTTTTTGAGCAAGGCTGCTGCTCCTGGACCACTAACACTCCATGAACAGTCACGTGAGAACACATATTGAATGCATTTTTGCATTTTCTAGATATTATCAGGTTGTGGTTATCGAATCATGGGTTATGATTTATATGACTTTTCATTATCTGAGCTGTGGAGTTCTTGAACCTGGGGAACCCACTCCTTCAAAAACTAAATAAAAATAAGTTGTTAAAAAATAGTACCCTGTGCAACCATTTCTATAAACCCTTCTGGAAAAATCCCCTGCACACTCCCAAGGCTGCAAAAGAAACAGGTTTTACTGTTCAAGAAAACCCAACATATTTTTCTGAAATAAAATTCTGAATTGTGTTCTAAGGCAGAAGCTTCACCCTGAAATGCAGTGGATTTCCATACTCCTCTGTGAATTTTTCTTATTTCAACAAGATCTCGCCTTTAATACTGCAGTAGATAAAGTACCTGGGAACAGCTGTTTAATAACTGACAAAATGTCAAAGTACATTTCTGCAAAACAAAGAGATTTATAACGAAATGTGTGTTCTAGCTTTTATTTCAAATTCTTTATTAACGTGTTCAAATATTTAAACTAATCCCAGGGAAGAAGGGGAGCAGAGATTAGACGCCAACTTAATTGATTGGCTTAAAACAAAGACTACACTGAAAAAAATCCCTGTCACGTGCTGCTTTGTATGTCTGCTTAACTTGTGTAAATAATTGCAGATGCAACTAATTAGCCTAAAATATTACCAGCCGATAGCAACAGTGGAATAGCAAGCATCCTCAGAGATACTGGTTTGAGATGACATCTCTTTTGGAAGCTGCCTGATTTTTATTTTTGTTGAATCATACAAACGTAGGCTTAGCTTAAACCTCAGGAGGTCAGCTAATTTTAATCCATCCTCCTGTCCTCAGGCAGGAGTGAACATCCATTACTGAGAGATGTGTATCTTGTGTAGCCCTAAAACACTCCACAGTCAGTCTCAGCAGCCCATGCCAATTCTTAACAATCATTACATTTAACCTAAATCTCTCATGTTGCAATTTAAGCTGATAATTTCTTGTCTTGCCTTTGGTCATGATGAAGAAATGAGCAACATCCTACTTGTAGCAAGTTTATACACATTTTAAGACACTCTTGAGATCCCTGTCTTCCCTTCAGTATTCCTTTTCAGGAAACAAACAACTCAGTCCTTCCCTCCCGTCCTCCCTCCCTCCCTTCCTCCTTTCCTTCCTTCCATCCATTCAGCCAGCCAGCCATCCACCCACCCATGCTGTATTTCCCAGATGTCTCACAACTTTCTTTTTTTCCTCCTTTGTGTTCTCTGTAATGTATCTGTATCTTTCTTTACCTGAAGTTCTCATCCCTGTAGACAGATTTAAAGGTTGCCAGCCAGACATGCATCCCCTTTTCAAGGGCACCATTTAGCCTATGTCTCCCTAGTATTCTTACGAGTGTAGATGCTCCCACTTTTAGGGCTCTTGGCTACTTTGGATGGGAGACTCTCTGCTGTTTGCCTTCAGAGGCAGATGGTCCAATCCAGCATTCACACCTAACTCCACACCAACAGAAAGGTCAGGGCCGATCAAGGCATGTGTAATCACCCATCTCCTGTCTGAGACAAAAACGTGTGCTGGCTGGAGGAAACAATTTTTTAATTTGTGTTCAGTGCATGTCTGGCTGCCCACTCTGTAGCTCTGAAGTGTTGTTCTTTAGGGTCTTTTGCTCACCATTCCCCTTGCAGAAAGAGCCTGGTAGCTGCTTTGTGGCTGAAGGATGCCATTAGGTGCCCACTGGTTAGTATCTAGATGCCTCAGGTACTTTATGATACTACAGGACTCTGCAAAACACAAACACTTGCTTGACAGTCTTGTCAGACCCATTACAAATGCTTGAAGAAATCAGTGCTAGAAAGAGAAGAGGATGAAAAACTTAACCAGTAGATGTGGGAATACAGTCAACCCTCACCAAAGAATCACACAAGCACATTTGGGGAAAAGCAAAGTCCTAGGCAAGATCAATAGTGGTGTATTGTGTACCTACCACCATTTCTAAATGTTTGCAATGTTTTGACTCAGGTGGATTTTTCTTAAAGAGATACTTTTAAAAAATTATTCCTGAGGAGAGCCTGCTGGGTTACCTAGTCCAGTTTCTGCTGAGTTAGGAAACGTTGGACATTATGAGAATATCAAAAGTTGGGTGCCTGTGGATGTGAGATGGGAACTACCATGAACATCAGGAAGTGGGTTTACATATCGTAGGAAGTGCAGAAGTGGCAAAATGAGCCTTCAGCGCAAGGGTCTAAGGAAAAGTGTAATTCCTTTATCACCTCCTCAAGGTCAGCATAATCTGCAGAGTGTTCAGCTTGACCCATTTAATTTCACATTAAGCTTTCTTTGTTTTGGATTTTACAATCCACTCTTTTAGGAAGAAGACATTCACCGAGTACTCAAAAACAGAGGCAAGCTCTGAAGTACAGTTCTGTATCGCAGTGTTGCAGAACTTGAATCTGTCTCCTATTTAAGTCAAGCAAGCGGTAAGTTTAATGAGAATTGAATCCTGATCCTACAAAATATGGACCGTGAAGTGAGGGCTGTTCAGCGTTGCCAAGCAGTTTGGCTTTAGGAGGCTCAAGGGCAGCCTTTGCTTGCACTGCAGTGGTGAGGCATTAGATGGAAAAACCGTGGGCTTGCTGCTATAGCAGGGCAGGGAATTAGCTTACCCAGCCCATTAGATATGAGATGTCTGTTTCAAATGTACTTTCCCATCACCTGCCTTCTTCCCCTCCCCTGAAATAGATAGCCATTTAAGCATAAAAAATAATGTAAGGGAGAGAGAAACATTATGATTTAACCGCTGGAGGCACTTATCTTCCCATACGGTATAAAGTGCTTTGACAGTCACTTACACTAGACACCCACTAAAATCAGGCGACGTGAATCCTACCCTTTGTGCTTTCTTTTGCATTTCCAATTAAAAACCTGATGGAATTCCACAGCCTGATAAATTTTAATGGATTCTTTCCACTGACTCCAGAGGCTTGAGACAGGCCGACCTATCCCACTGAGATGGCACACAGCACCTTGGGCTGGAGCCACCAGACGGCTGTTCACTGCAGAAGTGGCCGGCAGGGTTTAGGACCATACCTTCTGAGTGCTAGAGGTGACTTCTTTCTCCAGACAGCGTACAGAAGCAAAGATGTGAGCATGCGGGTAGTGCTGGGGATAAGGGAGCCCAAAGTTCAGGGCCTTGCTTCACTTGATTCAAACAAGAAGCTTGAAACAAAGGACAAATCTATACCGTGCCATGAAACATGGGGCGGAGAGCCCCAGCTCAACAGGATCTACCCTGCTGCCAGAATGGGTGGGTTTTACAGCTGTGTCAATAGAAAGTGGCATCCAAACTGCTGGCCCTGCTGGGCGGCGGGGCTTGCCAAGAGAGGCACATAATGGGCTTATGTTTGAGAGGAAGGTGTGCCCACAGTGGCGTTTCAGACCGTGGTGGTCTACCTTCAAACATCCTCATCAAACCATCTAAAGGGCAGCTAACATCTCCATTCCTATCTAAACGTTAGTGCTTACTACCAGCTGAGATGCCACAGGGACAGCAGGACCCCAGCCGGTGGTCCAGAAGGGCACAGGTCACCCACATACATGTTGCCACATCTGCCAGTCTCACGTGGAGGTCTCAGACAACCTATGATATCGCAAATGGCTTTAGATACCCATGTACCAAGCCCTGGATCACCACTGATTGCAAATGGGAGCTTAAATATCCAGCTCACATGGGTCTACGTGACAATTTCAAGCCAAATCACACCTGCTGTCTCTACAGGTACTCTGGATTAGCCGGTTTATGTTGGCTTTGGTACAGTCTGTAGCCCACTCCATTGTACCAGATAGAAATGACCTTAATCTCACAGCCCATTGACCCTCCACGGTTTGGGCAGACATTCCATCCCAGAAGGAGCAGATTTCACCTCCAGGTCTTTTTTTTCAGCAAAGCAACATTTTCTAATAGAAATTTCTATGTTGGAAAACTACCATCTAGATTTCCTCAGAGATGCTTGAGAACAGCACCAATCTTTTAATGCAAATACTATTTTAGCTGTTGCCTTTTCTGATTTGGGGGATAGAGGCCTGGTTTTTTATGTATTTTAGAGGCTACGCCCATGTTGAGATTGCCATCAGGACCAGTGCTCTATCCCTCAATTGCTCCCTTCACCATGTTGTTTCAGAGGGACGCAGGAACTGGCCACAGATCCGGGTCTAATCTTTCCAACAGCCCCTTGGCATCCCCCATGAGGTTAGAGGTGGGGGAGAAGAGGCAGAGGCACTGGCTGCTTCAGTGAGCAGGGGCATCCTGGAGGACCAGGGGCTGGCTTGGGCAGAGGACACAGCCAAGGGACTTGTTTGAACAAGAGCTGCTCAGAAGGGGTGACACTTACACTGCTGTCCTCACTGAAACACCCAAGAAGTTTGCTCCTTTCAATTGTAACCTGAGTGTTAACATTGTTGTCTGCTAATGAACTGTATCTTTTTTTATCTTGCAGATGCCCGGAGATGTAAAGTTGCTTCTTAAACTTCTCCCAGATGAATAGGTTGGTAAGTGGTTACTTCCTTAGCACTTTACATTCCTCGGAACCCAATTATTTTTATTTCAGAAGCTGTGAATCATAGAAAGCCTGCTCCTAGCTCAGAAATGTAGCTGAAAGCATCAGTACTCTAAATTAGGGGCATGATCTAATTGATTAATTTTACAAAAATATGAGTTCCGAATTGAAGCAAGGTGGAAGCTTTCATTGCCTTGACTGCTTTAAAGGACAAATGTTTCCTTTTCAACATTGCTTCTCAATAAATATTCTTTTTAATGAATTCCAGTGATGTCTTGTGCATTGCTATGATTTTATCAAACTACACTGAGACATTTTTGGTTTTCTCCTTGAGACGCTTACATGGGTGTTCAAGGCATTTGATCTTCGGGAAGGGTGATGTGGGAGGCCATCTGATCTAATGGGTTGGGCACTAGCCTGGGACTGTAAAGACCCAGGTGCTAATCTTCATTCTGTGACCCTGGGCAAATCATTTCATCTTCCTGCATTTCTCTCCTACCTTTTATCTTTCTTTAACACTCTTAATTAAGCCAGAGTGCTACAGATAATAACCAATTCTTTCCTTTCATGAATTAGACATGCTCCTCTTAAAATGCCACAGAGGTTGGACTGTGGTGAATGTGTGCAATTACTTTTAGTAAAGACAGTGGTTGTTGCACACAACCTCCCTGGATTCGTATGAGCATCTGGATTAATTATATCCTGTCTTCGGTAATCCTCTGGAGAATGAAAATAATGAAGGGTAAATACCTTTTATTAATACAATTATGGAGTGTAATATGAAAAAAGCTGAATGCATCATACATTTCAGTAACTACTTAATGGAACAGGAGGACACAACTAGAACAAACGCCCTGTTCTCAGACACGCTCCCCACTGGGTTTCAGCCAATGGGCCTTCTTACAGGGAGGCAGAGCTGCCAAGCTTTCCATACCACCAGTAGCACATCACCAAACCCCGCAGGTTTTGGTGCAGAGACACGGCCCGGTAGCAATCAGTGGGCCCTGTGATACTGAGAAGGTGCAGCAAGGAGCTCCAGCTGTGTGCCAAGTGAGGTTGTCCCTCGCCTGCCATGGTACTTCAGATGGGGGCAAGACCAGGCTTTGCGGGCATCCCAGAGCACCAACCGTGAAGTCTCCATGAGCAACCATGGCAGGCTGCAAATTATGGAGGGACGGAGGCAATTGTCAGGCTGCGGAGCCGTGATTCAGTGGCTGAGGATGTGTCTGTGAAAGTCACTCAGCCATGATTAGGAAAGTAAAACTTTCGGCAGAAAATAATATCCTGGTTAAGCACTCCTAATGCCTAAAGTAAACAGTGACATCTTTGTATTGAAAAAAAATCAGTGGGAGAAATCTAACCTGTGAAAGCCATCTGGATGCATGCAGTGGAAAATGGATCATGACAGTCTGAGTGCAAGAGGATGTGATGAAAGGTGTATTTTGCATTCAAACAGATAAGGTAGACAAAAAGTAAAAAGTCCAGAGCCCTCTTAATGCAGGGCCAGCACCTTTCATTGAAGACCAGAGCAGCCGGCATTCAAGCACTCTGAGCCCCCCAGCAATGTTAATGCAGCCTCCTCGCAGAGCCACACCACCAATGGTCAGGGTGGTCTTTCCTTAATGCTGGCTCTCAGATGGGCACCCTACAGTGCACAGCTATTCCTTGAGAGTAACTGTGGCAGCACCTTAAGGAGCCATTTATGTAAGACATTATTATCCAGGAAAGAACTGAAAAACAGAGGCAGCGTCTGTATAGAAGACCCTGGAGCAGAGAGTTCTGCCCCCTGTCTTCAGTGCAGTGCTGCTCTGCTCTTTCATTCACTGAATATGATTCGCTGCATGCAGTTCACTAGGAATAGGTATGGTTTACAGTTTTCTAAGGAATGGCTAGAATTTCACCCTCAGAGGAATCTTTAGGACATAATAAGTTTTTCAGATTACAAAATGGGCTCTGTCTGCCTCTCATCCTTCTGGTAGAAAGAGACAAAAATTAATGTATTTTGCAAATTGGAGGGGGGTGTCTTTCTTTTCTCCCTCTCAGCTCGAGTATTGCTAGAGCTTAAAGCCCTGCAAGGTGAGAAATACACACCTAGTATTAAAAAAGCCATTTGAAGAGGATTGGGCTAGACAAAGTCCAGAGATGCTGTTGAATGTCAGCTATCCCGTGATCCTGTGAAGAAGTGTGCAGTTTTGCTGTCAAATAGGTCCTACAGCTTTGCTATCCAAATGTCACTATTCCCATGCCAGCGAAGCACATCAGACTCCTAGCCCTGTCATCTCTGGGGGAAAATATGGTGCATCTCTACCACGGAACCTGTTGTGCTGTTCTTTGCTTATTTTTTGGCTTCCTATTATCTGAGCAGCAATTAAGGGAAAAGGAATTAGCTTCAAGCCAGAATTGGCTTAAATGCTTTATAAGGGAATCAAACAGACCTTCAAAGTCATGCTGACATGTCTAGCTGCAGCTTTTGCAATGCGTGCCATTATTTTACGCCCTGAGTACTGGATGTAGCAATGGGACTGCTGGCTTTTATTTTTTAAGAAGCACGTGTGTCCCCCCATCTCTGCGTTGATATAAATGCTCCATGTTTTTTATTTTTATTTTCCACTCAACAAAGTAAAAAGTAGTCCCCAGTGAAATATTCAGCGTTTGGACTGATAACTCCTTACAGAGGCAGTAACAGCCTTCTGAAGATGAGGGAAAAGGGGCGTCCCCGCACGTTCTTCACCCCCGCTGCAGCAGACAGGTCTGCCTAGTGCTAGTCCTTAAGTGTCTGCTTCCCCGGCCCATGTCTAGCCATCCAGCCCCCTTCCAGTTATCCCTCCTGCTTTCTCTAGCCCTCCAATGTGAAATTTCCAGGTACCTCACTCTCTAAATGCCTAAGGCTGACATGACTCTCAGGGGCAAGTCATTTCCCTGCCAGGAGGGTAATGCATGTTCACACACTATTATTTTCTTCCTTAGCCTATGCTGCTATCCTCATCAAATACATACACACCCCCCCAAACATGAAGCTTTTAAACCCAAATCAAGAATGAACCCTGCATTCACATCAAAGAACATAAAATACCCCAGGTTTAAAAAGCTATCAAAATTAGCATTGAACTGAATTGAATATGTGTCAGGGAACAGCTAAGGTACCCAAATAATCCTAATTCTTATCCTGCTGAGAAGCCAGCCATCTGCCATCTCTGATTTTGTGGGCAGGCTGCTGAAAATACATGCCACAAAATACTAGGTCTGTTTTTGTTTACATATATATACGCATACATATACGTCTAGTCTACAGTACTAAATGTAATGCTTTGTCATCATGCCAACCTTTGTATTTTTCATGTAAGTACTATAATTTTACGATCCGGGCCCATGAGATCAGTATATGGGGAAGCAGAAGTGGCCATGCGTCTAATGGCTCTGGGTAATTCCCAGGAACAGGCCAGGTGCTTGGCAGCCTGGAGAAGCAGACGAGGAGGAGGGGAAAGTAGTACCTGCCTCCTGAGGGACGGGTAAGGCTTTAAGCCACTGGCTGGCCCTCATGAAGAATAAATGCCATGGGTCTGTGCTCCCTCACAATGTTTCTGAATTCTCCAACAACCTCCACCTTTTTGATCAGACCAACCGGAGCAATGCAAACCACACATACAGCTTCAGTGAAGCTGTGTCTGAAACGTTTTTCAGAGACAAGGTGGCAGTGGCAGAGAGAAAAGATCCAGAATGACAGACAGAGCAGGTAAAGAAAAGGAATCTGAAGGGGAAGGGTGAAGTAACAGCGTATCAGAGACTCTGGTTCAAACCCTTGTCCTCCACATGAATGAAGTGACTTGTCTGCAATCATTTGCACCTGTGCCTGAAAGCCATGCCTGAGGCCAAGTGAACCTCCCATCTCCATTGCTAACCTCCGTGCAGACTTCTTGGCCTTGTCCTCTGGTGAGGAAGCCCTGCTGCATCGGTGCTGCAGAGTGTAAGAGGGCTGTGCCGAGAAGGCCAGGTCCCTGGACCCCCACGTTGCAAAGGCCTTCTACCAGTATGCAGCAAATCTGACACCAGATACACCTCACCGCCTGTGCAACCTTGCCTAGCTGCTGTGAAAGGACACAGAGAAGCTTTATACCAAAGGCACATGAAGAGCAGACTAGCCTCATCTCCCAGGGATGGCTGCTCTGTGCATTGCAGCAGTGCCTATGGGGCTCCACTGCTTGTAAGAAAGCCCTGTGCAGGCACACACCTGACGACTGCATGGACAAGCTCTGGACTATCTGGCAACCATTTCTTACGCAGGCTTGCCTTGCTGAAGAAAGACCAAAACCTCCTTCCCCTCTTTCCTAGCTCATCACTGTGCTCACCCCACCTCCAAACTCAACTCCTAGAACAGATGAAGCCTTCACTACCCTTTCTACTTGGCCGCATATGCCATTAAAGGCTCTGTGTGTTCACATTGCTCTCCTGGGATTCCTTCTGTGACTCCAGGCTCACAAATGCTTTGTCTGCCAGGAAACACGAAAGGCTTTTCTGACAACAGGCACCTAGTGGGAAGTGCTGGGGCATCAGAGTGGGCCTGGCCTGAGGCTTGTCCGTAGCTTGGTGTTCCCAGGAGGCTGTAACCACCCTTTCAGGTGCAGGGATCAGTGCTTTTGTAGTGCTTCCTGAGTGGTACATGCCATCTCATGGGGAAATTCACAGTCCACAGTGGACAACTGGACTGAACCTTGTTCACCCTGGTATCTGCTGCCCCTAGCTCGCATCTCTGCCTCTCTGCAGCATCGCTGTAGGACTCTCAGACACCTGCACCCACAGCGTAACACCAGGGACTAGTCAGCAGCAAAGCACAACACCCTCGCACAATTCACGCAGGGGCAAGCATCACCTCGCAACAGACCCCTATCTCAGCAGGGAAGCTGAGTGGTACTAACAAACCATGTTGGACATGTGTGTCACAGCCCTCGCTGGACGCCCTGAGGCCACTGCCCTGCTGACTACCAGTTTCTGTGACATCCTGGACACAGTTCAAAGTGCTGCCAGTGGGCGCGAGCCCTGCTACAAAACGTCAGGAGCAACTTTTCTCAACCACAATCCACTAGGCCATCTGGGTTAGCTACGGCAGGGAAACAGGGTTCCGCAGGACATGGTTAAGAGGAGTCACAGCCTCTCACTGGATTTCATTGCACTGCTCAGCCTCTGCTGTAACGACCTTCCACACAGCCCCTCAGAGGCTCCCTCTGGCAGATTACACCCTTGCTTGGCCTCCTGGTGAATGGGAGGCTACAGTGACTGTCAGAAATACCATTAGCATTGAAAATTGTGGCAAGTGTCACCTTCAGACAAGTGCAACAGAACAGCAACGAGTGTCTTCTGGGCTTAGATCCCTTCTGCTTCTCAAAAACTACACCTGATCCTCAAAAGACAGGGCCTAAAACATGTCCCACGGTCAGAGCATCTGCGCTGAACTCTGATATTTTGGAGTCACAGGGAAGTAGTGAGCAACACCACAGCAAGCAAGGTAGCTGATTAAGCTAACACCCCTGTCTTCAAAGTAAATGTGAACTCTAAGCTGGTGCTGTTCCAGACATACAAAGCCAGTCAAACACCAGCTGTCCTCAGCAAAATATGAAACCCACTCACTCTTCTGCTATGCCCAGCACATTTCCATATACCTGCCATGGATTTTCCATAGCCAAATTAGTCAAGCAAAATCCATGCCCGCTTCAAAGCTACTTCAAAGCCACCCTTATGACTTGCGTTCAATCTGTTTGTTATCAAGTTGTCCCCTGTTGCATGGCAAGCCACTCATAGATGTGGCCGTGCATTCAGGATACGTCTGGCGGGAGAGGAATAGCCTCTGTCAGTAAGAACAAAGAAATACATGATGTCGAGCCTCTTGTTTCTCCCCGGGATTTCAGTCCACTCTGCATCGCATTGCTGTCGCTGAGCCGACTCTGTTCCACCTGAGGCCAATACTGGCAGCCCGCATGGAGGAAAAGAGCCAGAAAGACCCACCTAAATATGTGGCCAAATGCAGACGCTGACACCTATTGCCCGTAAATCGTTTCCGTCCACACCCTGGAGGCCTGAAGACACCCAACACAGCAAATGTGGAAGCCGCTCTCTTGCTCAGTGTCTGTCTGCTGGAAAAGCAGGCCTCAGCAGTCAGCATAAATCGCAGCAGCCTGCACGGCCTGCATCAGCTCACACCAGGGAATAGGACCAAAGCATCTTGGCGTAAATCTTTCCCGAGATACGCTCCATTGCTTTTCACTTGCCAACAAGGACGAGGGCATAACCGTTTTGTTATCTGTCATTATCTGTTTTCATGTTCTCACAAACAAATGGGTAATATTCCCCCAGCAGGTAGCACTCTCCAAGGCTGGCCCCCGGGAATAGATGAATGCATTCATTGCAGGGACCTTTGCATTGAAAGTGAACCCGGCTGATCTCTGTGGCGCTGGGCTGTAAAGACAGGCTAACGAACACAAAAGGGGTCAGTGAAGTTATGCCAAACATATGCTGTGTAATTGATTTCCAGCTTTGGTTCGCTATCTGTATTACCAAAGAACAAAGGAGGAGAAAGACTTAAAATATGATGCAAGACGTAAATATTTCTCAATGGGATGTTTTTAAAAGTTTTCTGTAAGGCATCGTCTGCTCCTTAAGCCTTGACTATTATTCCATTTTCAGAATTTATGGCACAAATAATAACCGCATTTTCTTTCCTTTAGAATTATCCATGCAGGTCCTCAAATAGTTGGCTATCAATCTGAGGAACGAACATCTTCGAGCCAAGGCCTCAGGAGATAAGAGGATAACAACACTATGCATTAGCCCTAAGCGTTTCTGAAAGCCACGATCCCCCCGCAGACCCCATTACTTCCCAGCATAGGGTTAGTTTCTTGGTAGCTGGCAAAGTTGGCTCCAGCAACTCATGCAGCATTTCCTGTCGTCCCTTTCCCACTTTCTCAAGAAAACCGGGATGGAACAGAATAGCTTTTGAGGCCGGAGTCGATTGCCATCCCCAGATGCTTTACATTCAACATGCCATCTGTGTTTTGTTTTCTTGTTAAGAGGGTTTTGTAACAGTTTTTATTATCTACTGTAACTAGAAACAACAGCAGGAAATCGTGTAGTGCAAAGCAAGTATAGCGAGTGATTTGGCTTCACAATCACCAGCCATCAATCCTCCACTTGAAACCTCTCCATTGCGAGCCTTTTCCGTCCTCGCTTGCACGTGTATATGTGACAGAGAGAGGGTGCAAGTGTGGGGCAAAAGCACGCCTTTGGCTGAAAGGCAGGAGATGGGCAAAAAGACCCTCCCAAAAACTAAGGCATAGCAGGGTTTAATGCTGTGGCAAACAGACATCTTTTGCAGACAGCATGCAAACTAGTTAGCTTGCTGCTCATATTTCTGAAGGGGGGACACAAACTTTTCCATATCTTTGGTCAGCCCAAGAGATTATCTGACTGTCCAATTTACTCGGTCCTGTGCTCTCAGCAATTTGATTAACAGCTTCATTGATTAATAGTGATTAGTTTAAGCAATGGAGTTAACCTCAGAATTAATGTGTGGTCAGTAATTTAAGTGACTTGTAAAAAAAAAAAAATCATCCTAATTGCCGTCTTGCAGCCTATTTCCCATTAAATCTTTCTTTTCATTTGTAACCTTCTGCTTTCTGCACAAACCCACCATCTCACACAAACTCCAGTTTCTGTGTTTGTATCCCTCTGCATATATTAAGTGAAGGAAAAAGGAGGAAGCAACATGGATTATGATATCCCAGTATAAGGTTATTGTAAAATTGCACTCACTGCATACCATGGAATAGGAAATTTCATTTTCAAGGACTCCCTGGGGGGCTGAGATAAACTACAAAAGTCACAACTTGTCATAATTAAACACTCATGCCCATTACACACAAAGGAAATTATGCACATTTATCTAGGTCATTGAAACATTCGTATGGCAATACTATACATGAATGTCCATTAATATCCTGTAAGAATTTAGTGAAAGTGTTCTCCCAGAAGCGACGCAAGGCTGTCTCGGATGAAGGTGCTGTAATAGCATGGAGAAGAGAGGAGGGGAGGGATGGGAATGGTTAATGTATTTCCAGCAGGAATGCAAAAGTACTTAAATAGGCA
Source organism: Scopus umbretta (assembly GCA_013400535.1). Classification (NCBI taxonomy): domain Eukaryota; kingdom Metazoa; phylum Chordata; class Aves; order Pelecaniformes; family Scopidae; genus Scopus; species Scopus umbretta. Next base: position 19,276 of record VZTL01019767.1, on the reverse strand, counting down.
TACCCACCATTTCCTCTGTGCCAAATAAAGCATAAATATGTTAACTGGATAAGCTTTTCATACCATTATTCTATATGGTTATCAAGCAACAGTAATGGGAGTGGTTTAAAAACTGAAAAACAGCAAGTGTTGTACCGTTTGGAAGTTAGCTTGGTTCATCTAACGAGATTTGGTTTATTGGAAGTTGGTAGCTCTGAAAATATCTCCCACCTCTTCCCTCAGATTTGTATTTTGAGTATCTACTTGCTGTGGGAACATGTGTGGGGGCTGACAAATAAGAAAATATTTTCCTATAGATACCGTTGTCATCTTCCATATTCCCTTTATTCTTGGTCATCTCCTCGATGTTAAACTGTAGCCATCTTGCCTGCCCTCCAGTACTTTCCAAAAGTCAGAAATGTATTTTTCCCCATTAAAAAAGCAGCAAGGATTGTTAGAAACAGCCCTGATGAGTTTGGCACTAGCATCTCCTGGGGAATTAATGGCCAGGTGTCACTAATGGCTCTCAGCTTTGCGTCAACACTCCAAGTCACTCCTAATCCCCAGGACGGGCTCTGCTCCTTATTGCTTAATTAGAACACAAACAGCTCTATGAAAATAACACTGATGGTCTGACTCAAACCCACAAAAGAAGATAAAATGCAGGAGTTAAGGGTTAAAAAAAAAAAATAAAAATCCCAGAAGGTCTAACACACAGCCATCTGTGTAAGTAGGTTTTGTTTTACAGCAAACACTGTTAATAGAAATGGCTGAAAATATATTTTTTTAGAATCTGATCTGTAGATGTTTCGCAGCTAAAAGACCTGCATTCAGTTGCTTTTATTCCTAGGTTATGTTTTATGCTTTTTGGATCACTGCCAAGTATGTGACAACCCTTGTGTGGGAAAGTGGCATGAATTTTAAGAATGAATGAGTAGTCCTCCAAGTGTTTGTGCCAGAAGCACCTCATTCACTAGTGGTGTTTGGGTTTTTTCTTACATAAGATGTTTTTTTCATCCAATCAGAAAAAAAAATATTGCCGTATGACTCATGAAATTTGTGCAACATAAAGAGTCATCAGGTAGAAGAACCCACAATTTTTTGATATTCCATCAAAATATTGGGTAAAACTCTCAGCCAATAAACATGTTCACAGGAAATCAGTGGTAAGTCATGAACCATTTTTTAATCCAAAAGGAAGGGAGTTTGTGGTAGCGTTTGAAGCACTTTCTTTTGCTTTCAAAATGCTTTTCAGGCTCTGATGTACAATAGTTTGGTGTTTGGAGAAGTGTCCCATCCCCAGCTCTCGAGGTAGAAAGGTCTGCCTAAAGAAGTGGGCTCCTAGAAAGCCAAATCAAATAAGCCATGTGAGCTTTTTCTTCTACATTCAAACTTTATTGTCGGAATGATCCAAAGGTCATGTTTGTGAATATCTATAATTTTATTTTTTTTTTGTATGGACAAAGCAATCCAAATTAAGCCTAGTGCTCTGTTTAAAATACAGGGCTTGCAATGTACGTCTAACTGTAGGAGAAATTTCCAGACCTGTACTAGTAGGACCCATGTCTGGATGTAGATTCAAACACATGATTTTGCTTAAGACACTTTGTTCCAGCTGCCAAAGAAAGAATTTTTATTCTTAGCTATTTATGAATCTGGATATACACCAGATATAGTCCTACAGTAAGCAGGAACATGACCTTCAGACTTTTACAGAAAACCAATGCTAAAATGCAATTCAAATGATTGTTTTACAATGCATTAAGACAACCTTTCTCTCCCAAATTAGGAGATAACTCTAGACTAAGTCACATTTCCTTCAAGAGGATGTTAGTGAAAATAAAGTATTATTTTATAGGTTTTCATTGGTGTTTGCCACCTGGAAAAAGAAGAAAAAAAAAAGAGATGCAGCCATCAGTATTTTGAATGCATTTGGAAGATGTGCCATAGCTATTAGCAACGTTATTATCCCTGTCAGCAGTGCTGCTGTGCTTCTGCTAAGCTGCCTCGGAAGGCTCACATACATACAATGTGTCCTGTTTCCTCTCAAAAAAAAAAAAATCCCTTAAGCTGACTTCTGCTAATCCCCCTGGCCACACAGAGTGGGCTCAGTCAGGCCGGGGACCAGAGCCAATTCATAATGTGAGCTATAGTACCTCTTGCAAGACAGAAATTCAGCTTCGCACTGGGAAAGTGAGGCGGGGGGGCAGAGAAAGTCGGAAGGTTTTCACAGCTATCCTGGTAACAAAACCTGTATGAGCTGAATACTGGCAACGACAGTAATAACACACAGCATCTACTAAGCAATGTTAGTTACTCTGCTTTTTGTGTCTCCGTGTGTAGCAAACTGGAAATACAAGTTTTATTAATTCATATGTATTAAAGACTAATGACTAAATACATGCAAATTCAGAACTTTTCAAAGATGTGTCACTTCATTTCTTTCAGCCAGTTCTAGCTTTAGCCTTTTTTTTTTGCCTGAGATATGCATTTTATGTATTGTAAAGTGACTACAGGTTTGCACTATAAATTATTTCCCCAGGGTTTCCCTAGGGCAGAAGGGTTGCTTTTAACAAGATACCTATCCAAATGTGGCTGTGTGCATTTGTCAGTCAAGTGTTCAATTAATTGGAAACTCTTAATAGCCGCATAGGACCTGAAGCTTTTGTCCAGCTTAGCCTGTTTGGCTACATTTCATATGTTGGCAAATAATTACTCTTTTGCACAAGTGGTACTGTGTGAGGGAAATGGCCCCAAGTGAGGAAAAAAAATTAGTGCCCTCATTTGATGCACTGTATTCTTACCATTTGCTAAGCATGATGCGTTAGGTGCTGATCTTGCTGTATGTCTCCACGGTAAAACGAAGTTATGGATGTAGCATGGCCGGGCATATCTATGCCTATGGAATCTACTTAGCCCTGGTAACAAGAGGAGTGAAAGGAAGGGCTCAGCAACCCAGTTGCCCTCCCAAGACTTGTCAGCAAGGCCTGAAGCCTGTTCTACTGCATCTTTGCTGCACTTGTATATCTTTACAAGCACACCTTCATCCTGTTATGGAGACAAACCCCTAGAAAGGGAGAGGAAGCATCATTTGTTTCTTTCCTAAGAGATTAGGAAACTCCACCTCCTTCTTCTTTGCCTTTCTTTTAAATCGATGTATGTATGGATGGGATTCCCTGGAGGAAATGTGACAGACGCAAGTCTTCAGGAAGGAAGGCGCCAGATCAGGTAAGTAGTGAGAGCATGGTAGCTTCCCGCAGGAAAGCTGCACCACATCCTAAGGGTCATGGATAGAAATGGTGCGGGGGTGACACCCAGGCAGCTGAGTTGGGATGTGCCTGCAGGGTGGAGGCCACAGCTGGGCAACGTAACTCAGAAATACAACATGTGGGAAAGGGCAGGGCTGTGCAGTGCCTCAAAAGCTAGTATAAGGCAAGTCCGGCTGAGAGGAGTCAAGGCAGAGTGGCGAGGACTGAGGAGACAAGCAAAGAGGACAAGCCTCACCGCAGCATGTTTCCCAGGCTGGAAGGCGCAGTGCCCGAGCTGCAAGGCAGTTGGTGCTGGGACTGGGATGGCCCTGGGATGAGCCTGCAGCTCCTGAGCACGGATCTGCAGGTTGCCGAAGTGACTCCCATCCCACGGGGTGTTTTCCAATAGCGTTCCCTGAAAGTTAACATGCGGTTGTAACACATACCCTTATACACTTTAATACATCATCAGTTGTTTAAGTTACATCTGCATAAAACGAGTGTTCAAAATACCAAGCGGCTGTGTAACCAAGAGTTGAGCAGACCTAAACACTTCATGAAATACCAACAAAATAGCTGTAAATCTCAAGCTTAAAATGCCCTGCTCAATACGAGCACAATATTTAATCTTACTTTTTCTTCAGGACACACATCATTAACTGCAAATCAACTCAAGCTTCAGAAATCCCTGAGCAGTATTCTCAGTTTTCAAAAATGCAGTCAAGAAACAAAGTACTTTTTATCCCACCCTCAGCAACAGTAACGGGTCCCAGAGGTGTCCAGGTGCAGACGACATCACTGCGCTGCACACCGAACCACGCTGCGCTGGATATACTTCGCCTGTGTTTTATAGGACTTGCACAAAGCCCTCCAGGTTGACAAACACAACTGCTCCGCGGCACATGGCGTTACACGCACCTTGGCCGTCAATTAGGCAGGGCCTGGGAAGCCGAGCCAAGAAGCCGGCGGAGCTCGCCTGCTCCCATGAAGTCTGGGCAGGCGGGTGCAGGCTCGGTGGGGGCAGCGTGCCACGCAGCTGCTGCGGCTGGATGGGAGGCAGAGGAGGGCTTGCTTTGCCGAGCGAGCTGAGCTGTGGCATCAGGCGCTGAGCAGATCCCTATTGCTGGAAGATTTTATTTCCCTGCTGGAATCCGACCTGGGAACGGTCGCCCTTTGTGTGCAGGGGCTGAGCTCACGCACACCCACTGCAGCGCCCTTACTTGTAAGGGAGGGGTTGCTATTTAATTAGCCTGGCGGGATGTGCTGTGCATTTCCACAGAGTGAGAGAATGCTGCTTTGTTAAAAAGTACGCTTGCAGGTGCTAACAGGAGTAATTGGTGGATTCCCCCCAGCATAACGTTTCTTCTGGGGAATTTCTGCCCTGGATCCTGGAGCCTCTCACATCCCTGAATAAGTGCACTGTACGTGCCCCTGCAGCTTTGATTCTGCAAGCTCTTGTTCCAGAGTCTTTTCCCATCTCCCTGATTTGTTGGGGATATTTATACAGCATGAACACAGCCCAGAAAGCAGGCTGCCTTCCTTGAGTCCATGTTGTGCGCTAGAGACCTTGGCCGTTCCCTTCATCCTGCCTCACCTTCCTCCTCCTGCCTTTTCTCTCCCTCCTTTTCATTCCACAACTGTTATTGCAGGAGGCTGCTGATAAAGGTGCAGGCTTGGGATTCAAAATATGGCAGAGTCCACTCCACCAGGTGCAAGGAGCCCCAAACTATTTGTGTGGGAGACAGGCACAGGATTAGATACGCAGGAGGGGCACATACAGGGACACTCGTGCTGGACTCCCCCAGCTCCAGAATCAAGCTTGGAGGAATTGCCTTCCCACTGCCCTCATGTTAATAAATCCTGCCTCATGGGCTCAGCGGCCTAGGCAGCATGTGGGTCTGAGATCGCAAACGTGCTTCACCGTATGGATGGACTAGTTCAGGTCTCCGTGACCTCAGATACCTCTGTACCAGGCTAACACTTGGAGTAGATGTGCCTCCCTGCCCTCTGCCTGTCATTCTGTTTTCGGAGGGGTCTCCCATGTGCACGGTCCCACCTGGTGTATATCCTCTCTCCAAATCCATAATGAGGGTGATACTGCACTGCTAAGGGCACCTGCCCTGCCAGCAGCCCCTGGCCTCCAGGCCAAGCATGATGAAGCATCTTCTGCCCACACTGCTCCAGGTTGTCTCTGTCTGCAGCAAAAAGGCTGAATCCACGCTATGTGACACACCGGCCTGTTCATCACTATTACTGGCACTGCTGGGGAGGTGGGGCTCAGTCTGAAGTGCACAAATCCGTGAGGGGGTTGTGTTGCAGCCCTCCAGAAGAGTTGCTTTGTAGCCTGGCTCCAAAGAGATGTGAGGAGTGGGGATGTGGATGTGGCGTGAGGGAAGGTGTAAGGTGTCAGGCCTGCTGGAATACCACCAGAGGACCATGCAGCAAGGTCAGACCTGTTACAGTCTGGTCCACACAGCCTGTATGACACTACCCCGGTGTGTTACCCAAGTTTTGTCCCAGAAAGTTCGGGGCTGGGTCACTCCAACTGAGTGTCAGGCGGCAAACTAGAAAGAACCCCAAGATGTCCTGGGCACCTGGCTGTGGGTTGAAATGAAGGAGCCAGGCTATTGAGCCAGCCAACTTTGTGTCAGATCCTTCCCTAGTAATGGCTGCTGGTTGCTCGGTGTGGAGGGGGGAGCAGGTTTTGAGGTAAATTGGACCCCCGAAAATTAATGACCTGGTTGATTAGTACCAGGTACTTGAACTGAACCCTCATCTGAAGAAGGAGCTAGTGGAGGACTCTGGAGGGCTGTGCTAGCTCTGCTGAAGAGAGCTGCCTGGTGTGTAGCTTATTTCTGTGTTGGTCCATGCCTCCTAGCTGCAGGCTAGAGGACATTACCATAGCTGGCTTTTATTTTTCCATGCTAAAGGGTCCTTTTAATGAGGCGACTTTGCCTCTCAGATGACCCCTCCTCTGTTCACGAGTCAGTCTGGTGTAAGAGGAATAAGGATATGGCCCAGAGGGACTAATCATAGAAATAAGACTTTAGGATCGGACTCTGAAGTAATAAATGAAAGACTAGCAATTTTGTATTATGAAACCCCAGCTGCATGAACTCTCAACTTCAGCCTAGTGCCTCTGCCAGCTTCCAGCTGGCTATCAGAAATCATTTCCACTTCAGTGAGACCAATGTTAAAACGTCCCCTTAATCCTTTTCCAAACCGTGCCCACACATTCTAGCTGTATTTATTTTTACTACAATTCGAGCAGAAAAGGTGGCCTGACGTCACTCTAGGAAAAGCACAGCGTTCGTTTGAACCCTTCAGCCTGACGTCCGCCCTCCTTCCCACCCTGTAAGGCTCAGGGCTCTGCCCGGCTCTGTTGCAGCCCCGTCCTCGCAGCCCCAACCCGCTCAGGCTTGCTGCACAGGGAGCCCAAAAGCAAGAAAAAAAACCACCAAAAAACAGTATGGGGAGAAAAAAAAAAGAAAGCCTATTTCACAGGTTTTTACCACCCATTTTGCCAAGGTTTGCGAGATAAGGATATGGCTGAGCCTTCTCACCTTTTGAGTGTGTTGCAGCTCATTCATCAGGGGAAGATGGCGGATGGCCAGGGGGTGTGTTTTGCTGAGCTGTGNCGCCGCGGCTCCTGCTGGCGGGGGTGGACCACCGGGCTGTGTGGGTGCAAGTCAGACCCACTCCCGCCTCCGCAGCGAGGGCCGGGCTGTTTCGGAGGGACAGGGGTCCAGACCAAGGTCAGCTTGGTAAGCGCAGGCGCAGGAAGGACACCGCCGTCCCGCAGCTCCTGCAGAGGCCCATCCACCCAGCCTGTCGGTGGAACAAGGGTGTCCAGAGAGGAGTGTGGCTGCGCGTGGGGTGCCTGCGGCTCGTCGGGGCACTCTTGGCACCGCCGCTCCCCGCAAGCCCC